>CBVK0101013714.1:0-17275 GCA_900067695.1 Picea abies
GGTATCAAGTGGTCTTTTATAGAGTCCACTATGATACTCATGGCATTGATATCACCGTCTTTGAACTTTTCCATAACTGCAATGTTCTGTGGTTCCTTCTCTTTTCCTTCTTCAAACTCTGGTTCCATGATCTTTCCTTTCACGATAACCAACACTTTATTCTTGGCAAGGATGAGGTCAATCCTTGTCTTCTACGCTATGAAGTTAGAGGCTCCATCTAACTTGTTTTCTGACTTCATAGAGTAAGTCATGGCTGCTTTGACTTGGTCAACCCTAGATTTGACCAAAAACTCAAACTTGACGTCTTGGCTTACTGAGAGTACTAGGAGATGCGCTAGGCTAGGGCATATTGGTCTATTCGGAAATTAGGTCAATCCCTTCACTTAAGGTGCCTCAACGAGAGGGTTAGGGTTTCTGCAACTGCACCTGCTAGTAACCCTAGCGACAGTGCTTTGGTGACTGCTCCTACTAGAAACCCTAGCGGCAGTTCTCCAACGAGCTTAATATCCTTATGGCTATGCTTTCTTCCAGTGGTTAGACTGAATGGAGGTGTGGGCCCATAACCTGTTAGAATATGATGGATGTGCTCGTTTTTCCATAGACAATATCACTATTGTCACCCAACCATAGGCTGAAGCCACCCTCCGAGCACCTTAACCTTGACAGAGAATCACTCCAGAAGCAAACCCTAGGCTAGATAGCCAAACAAAGGGTAGCACACCTTTCTCCAAGGATAACACACCAAACAAGAGCTGATCAGATAGTCCAAACCATAACCAAGAGATAGTCCAAGACAAAACGTAATCTGCTAGCTGCAGCAGCTGCAACGACAACTTCTCCTCCAAACTTGCGCGCAAACTGGCTAGCTGCAGTGCGCACAAGTGAGCTCTGCAGTTCTAAGAATGCCTACCTGAATGAAGACTGGCCTCCTGTATTTGTACTAATTCTGGCTAACTGCCTAGGCCGACATCTCATTCTGGGTGCCTATTTACTTAGTATATAATATTTCTTCTGGCCGACTTCTTCTCTTGGAGGCTAATAATCTAATACCAATTATCCTCTTGAGCCGACGTGTCTTCTAGAGTTATTAGCCAACTCATTAGTGTTTCTTCTTGCTTCCCGGAATATTCTATTCTCGTTAGGTTTACACGTGGAGGTAAATACCTCCTACAGCTACCATAATATCAACATAATCATGATGCACTAAGATATCAATGATTCCCTCTACCCCTTTTACGGGCAAAGGTCACCTTTGACGCTTTTCCTCTAGAAGCAGTAGGTGGACGTGTTGAGGCTAAGCTTGAGGTGGAAGGTGCAACTTATGGGGATAAGGTGGAAGATGAAGTGGGATGTCTTCTTCCTCTTCCCCTAGTTGGCAATCTCTCCAAAGTTGTTTGTCTTGGAAGTGGAACATCCTCTGATAACTCCAACTCCAACTCATCAACATCATGCTCCAATCACTCAGGTGCCCTCCTCCATGACAAGCCTCTTGGTCTCCACCCTCCACGGACTTGTGGTGTCAAGCGCATCCATTGAAATGTCATCCGTGTCGGGTACTTTGTTTATTTGCCTCACCCACAACCTGAGATTGTAGTAGACATAGGCCTTGTCATTGAGGCAGTGGACATCTAACCTGTATGAGGGCCAATTTGTAATTAGAGGATGATGTCCCATGGGCATAAATTAAAATTAATGAAATTATAAAAAAATAAAATTTAATTTGAACATTTCTAACCTGTTGCACTTCTTGGAGTGTATCTTTTCAAAGATACTCCAGTTGCACTCACACCTCGAAGAGTTGCAAGTTTGACTCAACACCCGAATGACAAGTTTTTGCAACTCTGGGATTCTTCTGCCATAGTTTTTCCACCAAACATCTACAACAAATAAATGGAAAGGAAAGACAACAAATTATATTTCCATTGAGTAACAAATATATAGAAAGGAAAGACATTGGAATTTGAAAGTTTGAAATAAATTTTACTTGTAGCTTACCTGGCATCCTAGCTGTCCTGTCTTGGATAGCCATATGATACCCAAATGTCCCAACATCGAGCTTATATATCTCAATTTGTTTGGAAATCTCCAAGCGTTCAACGGGAGTCAACACCATCCTTTGGAGTCTGAACACATTGGAAAAATCCATCCATAACCTCTGCATCAAACCTAAATCTACATGCATAAGAGTATGCGGGGTTGAGGTAGAGCCCTGCTGTATGAATTAGACGATGGAGAGTTCTTCTGTCACTAATAAATCACACTCCATATCTTGGCTTGTCTAGTGAATCCCTCTTCTCTCTTATCCTCATAGTACCGATTGATAGCTTCCTTGGCCCTATCCATCCTCATACAAGTAGCCCATTGAGGGATTCTCACCATCAACCAAGTGAAGAACCTTTACCAAAGGTTCACTGACAACACACAACTCTTCCACTCCCATCCAAAACCTTTGATCATGTCTCACAAGTTGGGCTATGGCTTGCCCATTCACTTTAGTGCTATAGACACAAGTATTCCACTCATCTGACAGAAACATCCTCTACAACTCCAACACAAAATTGCGGAGAGATTGAAGAGAAATGAAGCTAGTCGCAAAACATGTGATAGTAGGATAAACCAACTCTTTGTTCCCTGTGAACTTTCTCATGTGTGTAAGAACATATGTATGATTAGATATATATTTTGTAACACTTCGAGCTGACTCAACAGTTTCCTTGATCCAAGGAAGTTTTCCCATGTCCTCTAGCATCAAATCAATGCAATGGGCAGCACAAGGAGTCCAATATAGGCTCCGATACCTCTCCATGAGCAACTTTGCAGCAACAACATAATTGGCAACATTGTTTATAATGACTTGGAAAACATACTGTGGACCTATCTCCTGGGTGAAGGTATCCAACAAATCACATAACAACTGTGCATCTTTAACATATGCAGATGCATCAATAGATATGATAAATATTGTTCCCCTAGGACAATTAACCAAGAAGTTGAGAATGGACTTGCCCTTCCCACCTGTGCAATCGTCTGACATAATGGTCCATCGACTCCATCTTGTGATCTCCCATGATTCCTTAAGCTCACCAAATCTCTTTGTGCAATAGGCCTTTTTCCCTTGAAGGAGAGGCCCTCTCAATTCATTACAAGAAGGGTCCCCGAATCCTGGACCAACAATAACAATAGTTTCAAACATGGAGTGGTAGAATGGGTTCTTGGCAATGTTGAATGGTATGTGACTCTATAGAAAACAGTTTGCCATAATCTTGTCAACCTCCTCCTCCCCTGTTTTCACTATCGACCGAATAGAAGGTTGCCACATAGGCATTGACCTCGAGACAAATAAAGGTGAGGATGCTAAGGGGATAGGCATTGTGGTGAGCCTGAAGATTGGCATTCCCCCGCTCCTGAGATGCTTGTAGATCTATTTGCAAGCTCAAGCCTGAGTTCTTCCCTTTGATCTCTCTTCCTACCCGTTGCAAAAATGGATTGATTTGCAATGTGAGCAATTTTCGGGGTAGATGTTGGGAAAATCCCCACCCATTTCCTGGGATTTTGGCAGGGTGGTAATTCAAGCGACTGATGCGCCAAACATTTCCATACCACATAACTTGCAATTTAACCTCATTCTGTTATGGACATCATAAGGTAGACCATACTCCCATGTTGGGTCCAATGGCTTTGGCATTTTGAAATGTGTGGATCACTGATGAAATTTGTAAACCTATGGGACAAAAAAAATAGGGGAAATTTAGAATTTAAATCCACAAAAACACTTAAAAAATGCTACAATTAAAATACCATAGCTACATAAGTGTTAAATCCTCCATTAAAAAAGGGCCAAAAGAGGTATATCTAATGGACATTGCAAACCCTATACTAAATCTTGAAAAACAAAGAAAACAAGGGCAATTTTTTTTTGACATACCTAGTTCAATGGATATGGTAGATTGGAGTAGATCCCCACTCCACAAATGCTTACATGATGGCAATGAAAACTATGGATTTCCCCTTGTTTGCTTGCAGGAAAATGGTCACAATACCCTTAGGCAGCGTTTGGAAAATGAGAGAATAAAACCCAAAAAACCAAATTTATAAGTCAAAACCAACCAGAATCTCAACAAAGCGATAATTTCCTTCGACTCGTGATAATATCGGAAATTATCGTGATAAATACAAATTATCGCAATAATTGTGATAAGTTTGGCCGATATTATTGCCGAGGTTCAGTTTGGCGATAATTCCGATGTTATCGCGATACATGTAACACTGCCAAGACATGAACCCACCAACCATGCAGCAACGTAGTGAAAGTAGTGAGTAGGACATCAAGAGCAAGGGGAATAATAATATGGTCTCCTCAACAATGATCATCCATGGAAAAGCACCTGCAACAAGATGAAAGATACATGATATGCCTCTGAAGCAACCTCCACCAATGGTACAAACATGAGCAATCCAACTGATATACTGAAGAGATTGAAAGGGCATGATACATTGATTGTGCCGTGCCATCTTGTATGAATGCCAGCTTCCCCTTGGTTGTCCAAAGGCCGGATAAAACATAAGGGTAGCATCAAAACTAACATGTGCACCATGCTAGTGCCCATGATCTACAAACTGGTCCATAGAAAGTCCATAGGTGTCGTCCTGTCAAGTGTCATGAAAATGGTCCTTAGACACCCCATACAAAATATTAGTACATGACCAATTGATTTTATATGCACAATATATGCTTGGTGGGGGGTGGGGAGAAACCCTCTAGCCTCATTTCTCATTCCATTCCCCTGTCCTGTTCTGTTTCCTGTTTCCAGTTCTTGTAACAGCCAAAAATGGATTTGGGTTGGATCCTGTAGTGGCACTTTAAGGGTGAGGAAGTTACATGCAACTATGCCTTAGAGTCTAGACACTCTTTTCTGCTTGTATTGTGGGGTGCTATCTGATCTTTAACTTTGGATGGTTGGAAGTGGACCAGTCTTGGTCATTTTAAAGCTAGTTACTTTGGGGGTTTCTTGCTACAGTAATGTATATTAACCCATAGAGTGTCCTCAATCACTATAGTAGAGGTGCAGACCCATTTTTTGGGTATAAATATAATCTAAAGTTTAAACCTGTTATGTGATGGATGATGATGATCTGATGGGTGTTTATTGATTGGGTGTACTGTACAGGAGAAGTTTGCAATATGCTTCGCTCATCCTCTTCCTAGTAAACTATAGGAGGTTGTTAGTGAAAAATCAGCTTGAGAAAGACTAAAGGAAGATGGTATTGTGAATATCATATAAGTTTTAATGAGTATGCTGTGCCATCACAACTCTGTAGGTGGAAAAGGCTTTCATTGGTCTTTTGAATCATTGATTGGAGAATGTAACACAAGAAACAATGTGGGAACACATGTCCTCATTAGTCATTAATGGAAATAACATGTGAAGGATGCCAACTTCAGAGCTTCTCTTCTACAATGTCTATTTGCAAGATCATTTGGCAATTTTGTGATTGACATCCAACTCCTCATAGCAGTACAAAAGGATCTCATGCAGAGGTCTAGTATGTTGTTTGTTGTGGAATGTCAAGTTAGAAATAATTTCAGGACAATGATTCTGGAATTAAGCTCAACGAGTCTTAAGGTATGAGTTAGATTTCACAATAAAAAATATACCTTGGCAATGTGCCTCCTGAATGTTAGATTTCGTAGTGCACCCAGACCGATACACACACACCTCAGGTTTGGTCTATATTCTCAACAGTATACACAAATTTTACACAATTTGAAGTGTAAACATAAACACGCTAAGATGCCTAACTACTTAGCATAGCGGAAAATAAACCAGCGATTTAATCATACACTGGTACACAAGAATTTAATGCCCAAAATCACTTGTTCTTAAATCCAGAACAATGGGCTACCGTACTAGGGACAATGGCCCAATTCTTACATAAAAGAAAGATACCAAGAACACTTACAAAACCCTCCCAATTTCTGTATCCAAGTCTGGATGAGTCCTTCCAGCCTTATCCACTGTCCTTAGCTGAGGTTCCTAGGCTGCGGCTGAGTCCTTCCAGCCCTCGGCCTGCTCCTCTCCTTGCTCACCAAAACTGAGGACAAAACTAGTCCTCTTAGCAAAATCGATTCAAAAAAATTCCCAGGAAATTCCAACTTACAAATCTGCTGCAGACCACCTGTATGGCCTGCTGACATCAACCTGTACGGATCTGCTCCTGCCCAGAAAATCCTGTCATACGTCCCTGCACATTCGCGACTGTATCCACTGAGCCCCTCATACATACACGATTGTCTCCACTGAGACCCGCGTACATGTACGGAAACACTGTACGGACACTTCCGTACGATTCACGTGACACGAGCGACTTCTTCCCTTTTGCGGCTGTCCTCCACACATGCGGCCTTCACCTCACATGTGTGATTTCCCTGCCAAGAACAGAAAATAGAAGATCCACAACCCTAGGTCAGATTTGCCAAAGTTGCAAAAATTCCCTTGTTGAAATCACCAAGCTCCTTGGCACAAGTGCAAACTCACTTATGCCAACTCCATTATGTCACAATGTCACTATGAGATTGTCGCAATCTCTCCTCTCCTTTTATAGGAGTCTAATGTGAGTTTAGAAGCCCTTAGTTTACTCTAAGGAGCCCTCCACTAAACTCAACATTAAATTAGAATTCTTTATTCCTCCTTGTGGGTGTGAAGCCCCTACACAAGCTCACAAAGCCCATCATCAAACCCATGAAGCCCCAATTCAAAATACAAGGGTGTTTCACCGAAACGAAAGTGTAATCTGGTGCCAACGAAGATTCTCACATGCTTGACACCAAGGCCATGTGAGAATACCTGCCCAAAGCTACAAAACATCAACACTGAATGCTAAAAAACTTGTAGGTCCAAGTATGTTTATAAGGTGAGAAATGCCTTTAAGAATCTAGTGCATAGATCTAGTATGTTGTTTATTGTGAAATATCAGGTTATCAAGGATTTCAGGATGATGGTTATGGAAGTAAACTGACTAGGCTTAAAACTCAAGAAATATTTCATGACTAAAAGTTTTCCACTTTAATGGTAGAATCTGCATCTTGAGTTCTAAAAGGCAAATTCAGGTTTAGTATGTTTACTAGGTGGGGAATGTCTTTAAGAATCTAAAGCACGTGTCTAGTATGTTATTACTTGTAGAAACATCAGGTGATAAAGAATTTTGGGAAGATGATTGTGGAAGTGAACTCATTGACCCTTAAGGCATGTGCCACTTTTCATGACTAAAATCTGACCTCTAATGGTAGAATGTATGTCCTCAGTGCTAAAAGGCAAATTCTGTAATAGGCCTATGCCATTATGAATGTCTAGCATAATTTTAGTGGACTTAACGTATGTGATAGACAGGATTGCTTGTGATAAAACAGTTAATTCAAATTATGAAATTGAATATATATGGCAACTATCGTTTTAAGCTTTTCTTTTGCCACACATTATTCATGTCCCCTAATAACATTGTTAGTTTAAAGTTATAACAATCAGAAAATATACTTTTCTTAATACCTTTTTGTATGGTATTCACAGGTTGCAAACATGATCCGTTTTCTTGTTGATAGCTACAATAAACCAGTTCCAGCTATTCTAGAAATCCCTTCAAAAGACCATCCATATGACCCTGCACATGATTCAATTTTGTCACGGGTGAGGTATTTGTTTTCCAGTGATTCATCAGAGTCAGCTAGGCGTTGAGCTGTTTTCATATGGTGCATTCAATGTTTGAGGGACATATTCTTTCTAGTGTTACACCTATTACACTGGTAATAATGAGATTCCAAATTGACATGAACTGGATTACCTTCATGGTTGGCCAGATGATTGTGCTTTTCATGTTGTAACCTATCCAAAATTATGTTGAGAATAACATATTGGTTTGGATAATCTTTATGCAAGTTATTTCATTTTGGATTATGTACAACTGATATCAACTAAAATGTAAGGTGTCCAACTAAGAGCATGCAATGGGAGATGTGAATTATTAGTTAGCAAATCCAAAGTACAATAGGTGGAAGTTTTAAATCTTATTTTAGTGATAGATGCAGTTAAATGTTGTACATAGCATCAATATTTTTTTTTCCGAGGTAATATCTCACGGGAAACCCCCGAGTACTTCTCCACTTCGTGGATGGTAAACGGGGTGGATGGTAAACCGCCGGCCCTGATTATGTTCAGGCCTAACCCCAAGGGGGAACAAGAGATTCGAACCCGTGACCTCCTCTGCTGGGGATAGCTTCACGTCTGGCTTAGAACCACTTGAGCTAACCCTTGGGGCTTACATAGCATCAATTTTTAGTTTTTCCGATGGTTAAATATTCATGAGTACCCCAGCTGTGAATGTCTCTGATTACAAATAATTCTTCTCAATGATTTCTACCCATTCAACCAGTAACGTTTTCAACTTCAAATCACAAAGGTAATAGTAGCATATCTGTAGTTGGCAAAATTCAAGCTAATGCTTGTTTCATAAGAGAAAAAAGTGTATTTAAAAAGTATTAGGAGTTAGAGTAAGTTTGTTTGACAGTAACCTCAAAAAACTCTACGATGCTAATCTCAAATTCAAGGTAAAGGAATGCTAATGGTAAAGATAGCACACCAATGAATTTTAATGTTCATAAGCATTAAAATTAACTGCAATGTTTTTTACATATGGTAGGGAAACCAGGGAAACCAAAGCAAACTCTCTCTCCCCATTTAGAACTAGACAATATGCTAAAGTTTTCGAAGAATTATTCCTTGGGAAGTATCTAAAATTCCTTCAACCTTTTGAAGCTCTCACTTTGATTGAATTAAGAGGTGGAAGGCTGTAAATGAAGCTCTTTGCCCCGCTTAAATTGGAAGATAAACAAAGATTGTTGAGGATGAGGAAACTGGAATGTACAGTATACAGAATTGGAGAGCAGTATTCTTTTAATGCAATGCAGTTTGTTTTATGAACAAACATGTTCGATAACTATAAAAACATCCAATTCAAGTAGGAGAGGGGAAGGGAATCCATACAAGATACAATTTATATTTGTTATAATGAATGTGATAAAGTACAAGAGCTCTCTGTGACCATATAGACACTATTGATTGGTCACTAGGCTTAAGGGTTATGACCTTTTGGGTTATTATTAATTAATATGTTTATTTAATATTATGTTATTATTATTATTATCGTGATTATGTATTGTATATTTATGTTCATTACAATTTGTCATAATAAATTGCAGCAAATGTTATTGCAAATAAAATATCATAGTCTTGATGGTTTTAGAAATCAGAGTATAAAGCTCTATTTATCATGGCATCTACACTTTCTTAGATCTTTTTACTGGACAGCTAGTTTATATATCTTTTCACTGGACTGCTAGTTTATAGTTCCTAGCTAGATAATTAGCTCTGCTTTCCCTTTTTTCACTTCGTTTCTTTCAGTGTTGATCTAGGAGTCGTTTTTGCACTCCCACATTGTATTTTTACATTGGATTGTACCTGTCTGTTAGTCCCATTGACCTACTTTTGTGGTCATTTTTTGGATTAAATTGTTTTTCACTTGACTGTTTTTCCCCTTTTTAAATAGCAAGTGTCACTTCTTTCAATGCATCATCTTGCCAAGAGTGGGACTAAGTTTCAACAATAGTGTTAATCGAGTTACTGTCACTTATTTGTGTATTTATTATGTTAAATCAACCTAATTTTAATCTACTAATCCGTCAAACCTTCATCAGGTGCATTAAGCTCCATTTTTCCCTTTTGAACTGTATCGATAGGGGGTGTTCACTCTCAAATTTTCAGCAAAAGATGCACAAAGATGCTTGGGTTACAAGCTTCATTAGAGAGTTACAATTCCCATGTATTTTGGATTCTGAATTATCCTTTTGCTTGATAGCAATCTTCTAATTACATTGTTACCTGACTTGATGTCTTGATTCGTTTGGGATTCTTCTCAATTTTGAACAATTGGGATGGCAACAACCTGAAATAAATTATATATCATTCAGTCCCAACAATCATGCAGACCACCTTGTACTCTATTTCTGTAACACCAAATGTCTCATATCTGCTTCTATGCCCCATTCTTATGAAATCCATCAGGAATAGTTTCTCAAGATGTGGGAATATCTGACTTTGACTTAGTTCTTTGTTCACAACAAGGTATTCCTGGTTAATTTATTCTAATACCCCATCTGTTCAAATGGATGAGTTGCGGAATTCTACATTCGCATTCTCTATTGCTCGCATTAGTTATATTCTAATGTGTCGACACTTCAATGATTCACTTTATGTTGGAATAACATTCTATGCAGTCATCACAGCTCAAGATCTTCTAGAGGGAGTTGATAGTTGATAGTCGACTAGGTGGTTGACTAAGCGGTTAACTGAGTGGTTGATTGGGCATTCTATTGGTTGGGCAGCTGCTTGAAACAGTCCAGTGATGCACATCAAAAGGAAAAAAATCAAGGAGTTTGTTATATACCCTCATCAATCTATGTGGACCTCTTCTTCCTCAACTCAAGGGAGTTGGTTACATCTTGGTGCTATATAAGATAACCTTATGGGTTGATCTAAGTTTGACATATGAACCTGTGTGATATGTGTTGTGTATGGAAATCTTTTGATTTCCTACACTTCTATGTATTTTGAGCTAACCTTGGTTGTGCTTAAGTGTTGTAACAATGTCTTTAGACTCCTCCTCTCTTTTGAAATACTAACTCTCAGATCTACTTAATCCTTTGGTTCTTCAACATAGTATCCGAGCTAGTGGTTTGAGATCTAGCCTGTTGTATACAAGTCTTTTGGATGCTATCATTTGTACGCACTCTTGACGAGTTTGATCTGTTTGGTAGATTGACTCAGTGTTTCGACTTGCAGATTGAATCTAGGATTACATTTGTAGATCAACATCATGAGTTCCAAGCAAGATCCCGCGGGTCTAAATGACCACAATTATGGAATATGGGCACAAGATATGGAAACATTGTTGAAGACTAAAGCATTTTGGCAGTTTACAAAAACTGTGGTTCTAGATCCAAAGGATGACCAACAAAAAATTATCATTGATGAGAAGAAGGATGGGGCTATTGGAGTCATAACGACCTACATCTTTAGGGAGATCGCTTTCATACAAGTGGTTGACTGTACAAATGCTGTTTGGAAGAAGTTGAAGACTTTGTTTGCTAAAATCGACAAAAGTCATGTTATGTAGATTAAGAAAGAGTTGATCTCTTTGGATCCTCCCTCTTTTTAGAGAATTGAAGATTACTTGGCCTGTGTGAAGGAACTTTAGTGGAAATTGGGGAAATGCTGAAAGGATTTTCCAAAGAAAGATGGTCTCACATAGAACTGATCCCGATGAATCTAAAGACACCCTATGATGTGTTTTGCTCAATGTTTCATGCTAGTTGGACTTCTAGAAAAGATGATGGTAATGATTATTCCTTTGATTTTTCCAGTGGTTAATTTATTAGGGCATAGGAAAAATTGCTTGATGAAGGGAAACTTGAGGTCAAGCAACGAGCCCATTTACTGAAGGGAAAATGTTGACAGAATTATAGAGAAAGAGGTTGACAATGCAATTAGGAGAAGGAACATGATTGCATCAATTAGATTGTTAAGAAGAATCATTTTGATTAGACTTTGACTAAGAAAGGTAGAAAGAAGAAGTCCCATGATCACTGTCGAAAATTGGGGCATATGGAGAAGGCTTGTTGGTAGAAGACCAAGGACATGGAGAAGAAATTGAAGAAGCTTGAAGCACACATGTCCACTGCAAGATAGATAGTCCGATAACATTGAACATCAGAAGGTAATGTAGATAACTATATGTTTTTTGTTAGCACTTCTCAGGCCTTGCATGCTCACACTTGTCAGAGTGAATGATAGTCGACTTTGATTGCACTCATCATATGGCTAAAGATGCTTCTCTCTTTTCTTCATTAAGTGAAGCTACAAAAAACGATTTTCTTCATTAAGTGAAGCTGCAGAAAAAAAAGAAATCTTTGTAGTAGATGATTATGCACTTACTATTGCTGGTTGTGGGAAAGATTGAATGTCAGAATGGTGTGATCACCAATGTGTATCATGTACCTAGTTTGAGTGGCAATTTGTTGTCTATATCCTAACTAACTCAGATTGGAAAGAAAGTAGAATTTTGGCCAAATCGGTTTGTTGTGAAGGATATGCACAACAACTTTGTTGTTGTTGCTGAGAGTTTTCTTGACCCTAAGGAAAGACTGTATAGGTTCTATGACTTTCCTAAGAAAGATCCAAGATTGACAACCAGTGCAGACTTTGGCATGAACGACTTTGACATTTGAATTTTCGAAACTTGAAATTGATGGTGAAACAAAACATGGTTACTGGACTACCTAAGGTTGTCCCCCCTAATGGAGTATGTGAAGGATGTATGATCCTCCTTTGGCTCAATGCCCTTCCTCCAAGATAATGTGCTCTCCAACAAGCTATTAGTCCAATGCTCCCTTTTCCATGGTGGTTATTTATCGAAGTGTCCTCATGCAAGGTGATCCTCCTTTAATTATTTTCCACATGTCCTCTCATGTGCCCAATACTACTATCATGTGTGCTGATGTGGTCACTAAGCCTTAATGCTCCTCCTCAACATATGTGTCCGAGTCCACAACCAAACTCCATGAAGTATTCTTCTCAACCCAAGCATCCTTAAATCAAGCGCCGAAACTCCAAGGTGTATATCACATCGTCCTAAGCTCATACGGCTAAGTTCCCTCCTCCAAGTGCCTAACACTCCTTCCAGGTAGGTACCTCCCTTAATCGAGGAATTGACTTCCCCATTGTATACACCCAATCAGTTAGCCATCATGCCTATCAAGGTAACAACCTTGTAGATAAGGGTACTATGCTAGCACTCTAACCAAGGTCAAGCATCTACCTAAACTAAGCCATCCATATGTCCATGAAGCATCGCCAATGGGCTAGGCGATGTAGTGCTCTCATAGCAAGGTGAAAACACTCTTGGAGTAACCTCAAAAGCTAACAACTCATTGTTTTTTCCCATATCTCGAAATATTTCTTGTAGCCCAAACCATGTATGTCACCTTCAACCACTGTGGAACTGTGTTTGGTCTCTTCATTGGTTCAAGTTTCATAATGTACACACACTGAAAGTTTTGTTTACAACTATGACATTTTATCTTCCCATGAGGACATCAGTGAGCTAGAAAAACAATTCTTGCTAGTGTCCTTCGTAGCCATCCAAGAACCTTTTCGCTTAGAATTCCTTGCAACTATGGGTCAATAATGAAGGAGATGTTGACCTTGAGGATGAACAAGATAAACCTTTTTATAAAAACCTTTTTTATACAAACAACATCAAGCTATATTTTATAGAAATCAAGATAAACCTTTTTATGGGTGGAATGGAGTGAAACTACGAAAAAGGAAAATGCTATGTGTGGTTAGGATGTGGAAAGTGCTACCTCAACCTATTTCATAGTAGTACAAATTGATCTAAGAAATGATGACACTTCTAAAGGAAAACTATTGTCCCCCAATGTATGATGACAAAAATAATAAAACTGTGAATGTTATGAAGTGTTATCGGATCTCATTTCAATGTTTACCACTTTCATAACTAACTAAGAAGTTATAACATCACATCCAAATAAACTACCAATGCTTGGAATATCAAACATATCAGAGTAAAACCATAATATGCCACCAAGAAGTTATAGCATCACATCCAAATACACTACCAATGCATGGAATATCAAATAGATCAGAGTAAAACCATAATGTACCATCCATATGCATGGAATATCAAATAGATCAGAGTAAAACCATAATGTACCATCCATATTGCATATGTCATTGGAGGAGTGAGGGGGAGGATCTGGTATACCACAACAGAGGTAGCATGGTCATACATCTAAAGGAGAAAATGAGAAGAACTATATGAGTCTAGGGAATATGAGCAAGAGAGCTCATGCAATCAACAACATAACACCCTTGTGAGGGTGCCTCTGAAGTTGTCACCCCTTGGGGGTTAACATGGAGTAATAATTGTTTAATGCCCAAGTCTTTGCTATACACAAAAGAATCACTTAAACACTGATTTTTTGACAAGATTCAACCTGTCAGACAGGGTGATCTGATAAACCTGGATCCGCCAAATCATTTGCCACAGAATTAACTGACCCTAAAGTCTTGTGAAGAGAAAAAGAGTTGGACTTTGCTCCATCAATGTTCCTCAGTCTAGGGATATTTTGCTTAGGGAAAAATGTAGAGAAAATTTGGCTCTCATCTAGCATATCCTTTGAGTAATAAAGGAGATCCTCATGTCTATACATTTTTGAGGCCATAATCTGTTACTAGAGCCAAATTCAGAATGAAGTCACAAGAGGTTGAGTTATCCTACCTGCAATGATCTCCAAAATCTTTCTGAGAAGAAAACCTAGGTCATTGACCCTATATAGGCTTAGTCTTGTGAGGAAAATGACACCCATTTTACCCCCAAGTTGCATCTGCCAATCAAACAATAATCCATGGATCGAATGGATTTCGCCAAGCTTGCCCGAGGCAACTCTAGACTGGAGTAGGAGAACCTGCAGAACCATGTGGCACCATCAAACGTTGGTCAATGAATACCTTGAGCCACACCCATGTTGAACAGCACCGTGGTTAATCCCTTGAACATTCGGACCTCAATCCCTGGTGCAAAGGTTGGAAAATTGGATGTCAAACCTTCAATTGTGAAAAGACCACCGATAGGGGAGTTGAGTGGTAGATAGTGCAGCACCTCATTGACCAACTTTGTGGTCGCTTGTTGGACATTAATAAAGTTACACTGTCTATTCTTTGTAAATATTTTATGTTAATATAAAACTCTTTATCAAAAAAAAGATGAGCACTCTCATAAATATGTATTTTATAATTGTAACCCTAGGAGATTTGGTCAAATATGAACACTCTTCACCAATTTTGCACTTATAAAAATGCTTAATACAATAGAGTATACAGATATGTATAGTTTGACAATCTCCTCTTATGCTTGCATACTTGCAAGTTGCTCTTTGTTTACTTCCTTTTATGTGAGTATTTTGTATGTTGTTACCGTATTCATATCAATTGGTATCAGAGTGGAAAATTGGCTACGGTTTCCTCATAACAACAAGAAATTGATGAGACTTAGTCCCTAGTTCCTATCGGAATTAAGTTTGATTATGTATTATGTTTGTATTTTATGTTCTTTGTACTTCATATATTTTAGTTCACTACCTCTTTGTAAATGTTTCTTAGGTGACCTGGTCAAAAGATGATCACTCTCCACCAATTTTGTACTTCTATAAATGCTTAATACAATCTAGTGTATAGATGTGGTTAGTTCGACAATCCCATCTTGCTTTTTGGTTTTCTCCTTATTGTTAGTTTTTCACATTTTGTTATTGTGTTCAAACTTCATATCAATGGATCATTTTAGAAGAGTGACAACTCAGTAATTGGTCTCAACCACAAAGTTACTACAATAAAATATCAGTTTAGTAGGGGTATGACAAGTATCCTGGTATGTAAGATATTAAGAAGCCCAAATGACCAAAATATCAGTGACTTTTATTGTTTAGGAGTGACATGTTGCAATTAGGCTTGTGCATTAATTATGATAGAGAATGCTTGATTCAAGTTGAGAAAAGTGCCTGCTGCCTTTGCTGTTTATATTTGTCTATTCCCCTTGTCCTCTAGGTTGGCCTGATGATAAATAAGGAAGCTTACTATTAATTGCAATGCAACAAGGTGACCTTGCAATAAATACATGTATGGTAGCATGCATAATTATGGGCCAACAACCTTGTATTAGGTCATAACATAATAATTTTTTTTTCTTATGAAAATATATTTTCTTTTCTTTGCATTAAGATTGGTCTCTGCATTTTGTTGTCTTGTTCTTTCCATTATTATGCTCAGGAAGGTTGTAACATTTTCTATGGCTACATTTATCTTGTAATTTTAGTGACCAAGGCTCACCATAAATAACCTATGGTTCCTTAAGTTTTTCTGCTAAATCATGATTGAGTCAACCCTAGTTTATGGTACTAAACATCATTATTCACATGGGCATTTCTTATCAGTTTCTGTGTACAAGTACTTGGATATGGATACATTACTATGTTGTAGAGAAAGTGGACAACTTACAGAATATCCTAAAACATCTCACAACTACCACCAATGCTAGTTTTGGCTTAAAGCTAACTACTTTAACAACCAAAACCATTGAGTTATCAATCAAGATCTTGGGGGCTGAGATCATTTCAGCCCTCAAGGATCCCAGTTATATTGATCTTAAGCACGCTGGAAAGATATTGCAGGATAAGGAACAGCCAAGTAATCTGTTCAATTGTTCAATATCTCTCTTCTGGCATGGATCAACATGCAAGAAAACATTAGGGATTTGACAAATGGTGTGCACTGAACATAACATCTTGATGTATATTATATTAATATAATGGTATTGGTACTAGCAGTAATTTGATTGTACTAAAATGTTGTAACATTAGCCTAGTACAAACATACAAACTGTGTGATTAGTATAGCCTATGTGTTTTATTTAATTGAAGTCTACAATGAGTTTCCGGAATCAAACTAGCTAATGGTATATGTTTATGATAGTAATTTAGACTGACTTAAGTTGTTTCTCTTTTGTTGTCCCCTAGGCACACCCATGGTTTCGAGGTATTCAGTGGGACAAATTGTACGAGATGGAAGCGGCATTCAAACCTGTTGTCAATGGGGAGTTAGATACCCAAAACTTCGAGAAATATGATGAGGTAAGGTCAAGTTAGCTTATTCATTTTTTAATGTTGCATAGATTACTTCAAAATCAAATCAATACATCATAGAACAGAAAAATTACATCACACAAACAACAAGAGCTTTTTTAACGTTTATTAAACTGCTACAATTTTTATAACGCATAACTAGGTTAGCTTGATATCAATTTTTTCATTAATTGTTCCATTGTGGTTCATGATTGTGATAAAAAAGAATATTCTTCCATATGTTCAAGAGTATGCCTTAAGGGATAAGGATCCTCAAACCTTAAAGGCAACACAAACTACAACTATAAGAATTGATCAGAACATGCAAGATGCTAGGAAGTCTAATATTCCTGGGTTTACTAGAAGGTCTTCTTCCCAACTTTATGATGAGAAGAAGAAAAATGTCAAAACTTAGAAACCCTCTAATGATGGCATTAAGGAGCTCACTCAATTGATTAAACAAATGGAAAT
>CBVK0101013733.1:0-11970 GCA_900067695.1 Picea abies
GACGAATGGTTTACACCATTAGAAAGATCTCTCCAAGATATTTTATTTGATCTGTAGAGATAGAGTGGGCCTTGGTACAATTTTTTTTTATGGTTTTTTCGTTGCTAAAGATGCTCTTAAAGGACTCAAAAACCCGTTGCAAAAAGATGACATTCAAACAATATAAAACGTCGTGGAAAATCGTTGTTTTTTTGCTGTTGTTCACCATCAAAATGACTTCGTGCGAACAAATTTCAACCTGTACACCCATATTTACCATGCGCAACAACATCAAAAGGTAAATCGTGCTTCACACACATATAAACACTATGAATTACTTCTTTGTCATGCCAATAACTGCGCAGTACTTTTGTGTCATGCGCCAAAATCCATTGCACGCAGTTTTGGTTCTGGTACTAATACCAATTGCGCACAATTTTTGTATCGTATGCTGATATTCTGCACGCATTTCACTCTACACACTGCACCATGCCATAGTTTAGTATGCCCCCACCGCGCACCAATACTTTGATCGCAACATTAACTAAACTATCGCATGACAACATCTACACATATTGGGCGCCCACCAACAAAACCCCTTTGTGCTATGCCAATACTGCACAGACCATGTACCCCATTATTATGTGTGTTCACATCACATGCTAGTATTACACATGCGTCAATCAATCCACACTTCACAATTCTAAATTTAGCGCATCTACCAGCACACCAACATTTTTCTGCGCGGTGCCAAAATTCAGTGCACGTAGCCACACACCAACATTTTTCCGTGCGGCACCAAAATTTAGTGTGCACAACAGCACACCATTATTTTTCCACGCAGTGACAAATTTTTACATATCACAATATTTTTACTGTGCAACACACATTTTTAGTGCACCCACCTATGCACATTCATTTTTATGCGCATCAATTCCTCATGAATTCCGCTGCAGAAATTGGGGCTTTTGCTTAACTTTCCCCCAATTTACCATAGATATTCTGCAACTATGAAATTCATTCAATTTCACCCCGATAACACCAATTAGACCTCTGTAACAACAAATCATTGTGGGTTGACATTTATGGAACAAATATTTCCCAAATTCAATTCATGAATTGAGAATTTTACTTACTAAATTCACTTCACCCGTCATGGTTTCATCATAACCTCAAATTCAACCCATTCTAGGTCCGAATTTGCTAGAACAGATATTAAATCAAGAATATCTCACCACATGGACAAATTTCTCCATTTTCTCATGAATTTAACAACATAAATTGGTCTTTTCCCTATTCCACATCGTTGCTTCTAAATTTTACCATGGACGCTCTACAAACTGAAATTTGGCCACTTTGAAATAAATCCTCTGTGAAATTTCTCTTCAACTCAATTTGTTCGACCCATCGAGGATGAATGTTGAAAGTTGAAGATCTGATACCATGTTGTAATGTACACGGTGACCCAGGACAGGCCACAATACATGAGAGAATGCTTTCATTCTCTCTATGGAACATATTGTAACATACCTAGCATCCAACTGAGCTATGCACATAAATTTTTCGAACTGCGTGCAATTAAAATATATACACACAGAGATCTTGCAGAAACATGTATACAAAACGTAAATAGATAAATACATTATGTAAATACATAGATTCATACCGAATAACAATAACCATATACATGCAGCATATACAAGAATTAACCATAAATATAAAGACAATTATAACCACACATAGAATAAACCCATAAAATAAACACATAAATATCAATGCAGCATGTAAATTTATCACACATTTGACACTTATCTTGGTAAGAATATCACCAACAACATGTAGACATTCCACAAATGTCCCATCCTTAGACCACACTGCTCTTCACTCTCAGCAGTGGGTCACCCCCGAGCTAAGACTAAACTCGACATGGGTAAAGGGATTCCTAACCAGGCTAATGGATCATAGACAACAGGAAAGACTCTGTCACGGGTGTCAATTCAAACTAACAGCATACAATCCCTCATTTTACACATGCTTTTCCCACCCTAGGAAGTGTGCCCCTTCTCTGCTCAACAGTCTTTCAACTATCCCACTTCCTTTCTGGGATTCAACAACAGGCTAGACAAGAAGTCTCAGAGCCCTGTAGATGAAGTTTAGCACCTTCAGGAAATCAATTCCCAAAAATTATCTCACCCAAAGACATTTCTCACGGGCCTGACAACCAGCCTCTTAAATATCCCATAGACCTGACAACCCGCTACTTTAGTTCAGCTCTGAAGCTAACCAATTATACAAACAAGTATGGCTATGGATACAAGTTCAGGTACAATCATGAAGGTATGAAGGATAGCTCAATGGGTGTGTGAATTCTCATGGATGACTGACTGGATGACTGAATGATGGATGAACGATGGATGATTGATGGATGAATGAACTATGTCCCCAAAATATGTATGCATGTTCCCAACTTGACACTTGTCATGTTGGAAGCTACTTTGGCCCACTTGTCCCCAACTTTGGAACTTAGGATAAAATAATTATCCATACTTTATACTTTAAGAAATATGAATATAATATTCTTTTTTGTATTAAGATCCCTAGCTTAGCCCTTTTCCTTAACTTTGTATCCCCTCCCTTTCCCTAACTAGTGTATTTTAGTCCCCCATACTCTTTTATTGTGGTCGGTCTGTGCAGAACAATGTATTTTATATTAATTATGAGGCATATACAAAAATAGGCCTGCTGGCCTTTAACATCTAGTCTCTCTAGCCTAATCAAAACATAAGCATCATAGCTTATAATAACAGGCTCACTAGCCTAAAAAAAAACACAGCATATACACAAAGGTTCCTTGGCCTCAAAATCGCATGCACTTAAGTTGTTGCACATGGTATCCTGGAATGTGCACACTTCCTCATTTTACTACACAGTACATGCATGCTCTATGCCATGAAAGGTGCATACAAAAATGATATCAATTAGCTCACCAGCTTAAGTATATTTTCATTTATATTACAATTGGGTTCGGCCTAGGGATATTACATATCCAGTCAACTCCTCTTCCTCCTCAACCCCTTCTGGAATCACTAAATCTACAAATGGGTCTTTAGGGTCCTTCAATAGATTTATTGTCTTTGCAGTATCCTTTATCCATGGAATGTAGTCTTTGGGGAACTAGGTTGCATTTTTCTCTGTTGTTCACGCACCTCGTGTTTCTTGGAACACTAAAATGGAACACCTTTTGGATTTCATTTTCTCTAGTGTTTCCTCTTGTCTGGTCTTTAGTGCCACTAGTTAATGCTACCAACAAAACTCTCACAGTTTATTCTGGTAGAGGTGCAACTCTTTGTAATTTTCTTAACTCTATGTAATAGACTGGGCTCTCTGATCTCAATTCTCCTTACTCTTCGAACACAATGAACCCCGTTTGGCGATCAATTAGGTTTTTGGTGTCCAAATAACTCCAACCACTATATTCATTAATTTCACATCTTATCGTGCTTTAATTATAGATCATTACCAATATCTTTACACCTACAATGAATTCTACCTATATGTTATGTCTTTATGGCTACGTGACACCACTCACTTGTCATTGTTTTATCCCATGTTCCAACCCTCTTAATTTATCCATGATGTACTATCGTTTAATTCTCTACGCGTTGTCCATATTTTCCCACCTCCTCTTGTCTATCTACTATTGAGTAATCTAACTTGTGTTTTGTTTCTATCCTTTGTACGCCAACATTTGTAACCTTTGTATGCTCATTGGATTTAGACTACATTGTTAGAGCTCATTAGGTTATCAACAATATCTCTTCAAATTTTAGTTCTGTTATCTCTTTGTGACATTTGTGACCTCATTCTCTTTCTTTAAATTTCTCTTTTATTATGTGGCATACTCCTTAGTCTTGTCTTTCTTGGAACACTTTTACATTCTTCATTTTCTTCCATATCTTCTACGACAATTCTCTTATATTCTACCTCAACATTTTGCAGACATTACCACTCTTTCTAAAATTTCTTCTTCTACAATTATCCAACTATGACTCTACTTATACTGCAAAAACTTAACTATTAATCAACATCTTTATCATGACACTTCAATATTTCATTCGTCCTATACTTTCTCTTACAAAATACTATAATACAATATGGTACAAATTCAATAGTATTGGATTAGTGCACAGGGGGACGGTTGTCCCTATATAGTTTCAATCAACTATCATCAACCAGTATGTCTACCATTTCATGATTTAGTATTTCCAATTGGATAGCTCTTGAATATGTGACATGTCTTATCATGTAAGGTTCCAACTAATGAATCTGAAATATTCCTAGAAACTTTATTTATTTTCTATCATAGAGTAGCACTAAATATCCTGTCTAAAATGTCTTCTTCTTAATGTGTCTATCATGCCAATCCTTTTCACACACTTTTTGGAATTGTTGGTGAAAACCTATAACAAACCAGTCTTATTCTAATTCCATGAGTGTTGATAATATTTGTTCCATTGTGTTGGATTCATTTCCATTGTGTTGGATTCATTCAGTTCGATCATTGCGACAATGTGTAAGCTAGGGACAAGAAACTCCATCAACATGATTGCTTCATGTCCATATACTAGTATAAAAGTTGTCTGACCAGTCTATTTATTACATGTTGTCTTATAATCCCATAATAATGTAGGGATCCTTATGTCTCAATCATCGTGGTTCACATTTGATGCAGGAGCATTTCTCCCAAGCCAGCCATGCGACAGCCAGCTAGCTAGAACAGCGCGCATTCAATGAAGAAGGAGAGGCGCCTCCCTCTCATTTCAAATTTTGAATTTGAAATCAATGTAATTAATGTTTTGTAAGGCCATGGAGCCATAAAGATATGCCTATGCTTAGGCTTAGTTCAGAGTATCCTTAAATAGTTGTAAGGCTGGATCTAGCTCTGATCTGGACTAGACAGCCATTTAATTGTGAATTCAATGTAATTGAATGAGAGTAGGTGAGATGGAGGGAAGAGCTCAAAGATCCCCATCACATAAAAGATCTTTTGATCTTGTTTTGAGTTAGGTTTGAGATATCAGAGATCTCTACAAGAGTTAGTTGGTAGAGGAGAGAAGGAGCCGAGACTCTGTCAAAGTCTAAGCTCAAGAACACCTTGTAAAGGAGGCATTTCATATTAATATAAAGAGCAGATTTCCTGCATGAGTTTCTATGTGTCTTTACATGCTTATGAATGTCTTTGCATGTTATTTATATGTTGTAGATGTGCATTTGCAGGGATAGATAGGTTCTTCTATATGTGGGTTCTTTGACTTCAGGTTTAGGGTTCTTTGAGACTTCATGCCAAGAGGGTGTGACAAAACACTGCGGGTTCTGAAAGCTAGTGCATAGATGCACTCCTGAATTCTGTGGAATTTGGACAAGGATGTGTGAAGAGGGTACACCAGTCAAAGTCATTGGATTAAGGAGAAACCTTAAGGTTGTTGAATACATTGGAGGTGAGGTTGTGCAAAGGAGGACACAGTAGAAGACATAATCATTGTGGGATTCTATGAGAGCTCTGCCAAGAGGGCATTGAGCAGGTGCATATAGTGCACAGGAGAAGGAGATAGAACCACTGAGGGTTATATAGAGCTCTTCCAGGAGGTAATTGAGCAAGTTCCTATGTGCACAAAGAGAAATCCTTTGAGTTCTGGAACAGAGAAGCATCCAAGGAATAGGACCTTCACAGGGTTGCTGAACACCCTGCAAGCTTAACAAGGAGTTGCTTGAGCAAGAGATTGCCATGAGGGCATCAGATTCTCCATCTGAGAGAGAAAAAAAGGGTTAAATACCTTAGAGGTCTAAGCAACAGAGAAGCTTAGGATGGATAGCACCTTTGTGTGTGCAGGGACCCTACAAGAAGTGCAGAGGTCGAAGAATCCTTTAAGGATTCAAAGAGGAAAAATATCAAGAGGAGAAGTGCTTTCATGTATAGGCCCATAGCTGTAAGGAGGAGAAGAAAGGCTAGGAAAACCCTTTGGAGAGTTTGAGTTCAAGGAAGCTCAGGAGGGTCAACAGTTTCAAGAACGTCGATAGAAGCTAAATTCACAGGCTTCGAAGTAAGGGACAAAGGATGAGGCCTTTGATAATTGGAAAATCTTCCAAGGCAGGAAGAAGAGTGCACAAGGGAGAAGCTACAACTATCGTCTGATCCCGTTCAGATTGCCAACAGTTGTCAGATCTGGGAGAAGGTGCACATGAGTTAATATCACATATGAGCTGAGAGGAGGCTCATAAAAGTCCCAAAATGGTAGAGGCATCAATATTTCATAGTTCGGGGATCAGAGCGTATAGGGGTCGTGGAATCGCTGCATTGTGATTTCTCAAACTGAAAAGTCCTGAAGGAATTGGGACTGTCCATCACTCAGAGGATGCATGGTGGTAATTTGAGGATCCATCATGGTTTCAGAGAGGTAGGAGTTCAGGAGAGAGGAAGTCTTAACTCATGAAGTTCCAAACACATCAGAGCCATCCATCTACGGAGGACATGTGTCACGAGATCTTTTTATTTCAAGGATTCAGGCATTGAAGAGTGAAACAGAGAAGTCTTTTGACTTCGTGACTTGGGAAGTCTCGAAGCAATCAGGGCCATCCATCTATGGAGGACACATGGTTGTGATCGGGGGAGCTATCGAGAAGTCAGACACTGGGAGGTCAAAGGACTAGTGATCAGTTTTGTTGGTGTCACGGAGTCCCAAAACACCGAGAGTATTGGGACCTTCCAACAAGAGGACACGTGATGGTGATCGAGGCATCGGGAAAATCCTCAAAAGGATTATACCAGGTTTCAACATACCAGGGATCGAGATTTTGGAAGTCCTAGAGACAAGGAATATTGGTTCTTGGGGATGAAAACCTTGAAGTCATGAAACATGACATAGAGAGGAGTGGGGTTGCAGTCACACCTGGTATCGAGATATTGAGATTCGACATTTTAGGGATCCCACAGACATAAAGTTAGAACACTTCACATTGGAAGTCTCGATGTCCCAAAACGTGACACATCCTATGAGAGGAGAAAGTCGGGCCAGGGATTTCGGCATTTCAGGGATCAACATTTCGACCGTCCTGAGGACTAAGATCCAGGGCTCTTCATATTGGAAATCCCGAAGAAGGATGCAGTTATGGGGAAAAGCGGTCACATGGACTGAGATGTGGGCCAAGGGCTAATCGGTGATTGGAGCCATTTTCGGCATTTTGGCCTATCAGGTTTTGAGGGATCAAGGAACCAAGAAACTCGACACGAGGATTTGCAAAGTTGCAAAACCCCAAAAGAAATTGTTGGCTTGGCCAAAGAGGTGAAGATGCTCGCCTTATATATGTTGGCATAGGTAGGGTTTTCGGGAAAGGACCTATGGATTGAAATTTGATATTTCGATAGGGATCCAAAAGAGTTGTTTCGGCTCGGGGAAGCACTGGAACGATCCTATGAAGGATCTCATCTATATTGTCGGGGAGGTCTGCGTCAGTTGTGGTATCAGAGCCACTTTCTGTCTATATACTGCGGGAAGAAGGAGGCAGAGAAGGAGAAGAAAAACACTCTGATACACGTCAAGTGTGGTACCAGAGCTTGACTCTATTTGTATATTGCAGGCAGAGGAAGTGAGAGAAGAAAGAGTACTCTGATACACATCAGTTTGGTATCATAGGAAGGAAGAGTATTGAGACTCTGTGGTGATTTCTCACAGGTATGCAACAGTCAAGAAGACAGTCAGGAGGACTATAGGGGACCCTGGAAGCACTTAGGGTTGCAGAGTGACAGCAACAGGTTTTCCAGGAGGGCATATAGAAGGCAAGAAAATGGCTACTGAAGGCCATAGACACAATGGAAAGAAGATTCTTCAGGAGCCAAGGAAAGATGAGATGGATAAAGAGCTCGCTAAGATCAGAGCGAGGATGGAGGAACTTGCACTGCAGATGTAACATGATGCAAGATCACATTGGGTGTATGAATGGCCCATGAAAATGAAAGAAAAGTGGCCAGTTAGGGAGATGTTGGCCAGAAGACAATGAAGGCTGTTGAAAATGTGGCTGAGGCATGTTGAAAGCCTCAGAGATGAAGAGGAGATGGTTCATGTATGTGAGACAGAAGCTGGGAGAAATCTCAGTGATGATGAGGAGAAGAGATCACTGGAATATATCAGTGACTGCCAAGTGAGCAGTGAGGAAATTTCCAATGGCCAGGTGGGCAATGAGATGAGATTGTTGTGGGATCTCATAGACTGTCAGGAGGACAGCAGGGGAATTTCATGTTTCCAAGAGGGCAATGAGATGAGATCACTACGAGATCTCATAGACTGCCAGGGGGGAAATAGAGAACTCCCATACTCCCAGGAGGGAAAGGGAGAGAATATGAGCTCAGAGATAATTTCATATCAGCAAGGACAACTGACAGAGAAGGAGGATCATAGGAATCTTCTAATGATTGGGGGAGTTCATATATTCCTGCCAGATAGCTTAGATGAGGCCAGCATATGTGTTGCAGAGGGAGAAACAATAGAAGGATAGCTAGCTATGACTATCAAAGAGATGGAGTAGACACTGATGTTTTCCAAAGAAAAAGGAAATGAGCATTTTGAGGAATGGCTCAACACTTTTAGCCAGGAAGCTGAAAAGGAGACAACTACATCACTGAAGTTGATAGCAAGAGAAGAGCATGGAGATAAGTTGATCACTCCATGAGAGACGGAGTTGGAGATGCTGGAGGATTGGTTGAACAATATAGAGCTAGTAGATGACTACCATGAACAGACAGTGAGGCTGATGATAGAAGAAGATGAGCATTCCAAAGAATTGCTCAGAAATTTCGGCTAAGGAATTGAATAGGTGATGAAGACTGCAATGCCGAGGCATGCAAAAATAGACAAAGAAGAATACTAGCCCAAGGAGCAGCTGGAGGAAGCAGGAGACATGTCTGCAAGAGAAATGGTAGCAACAACACTGCCACAGAAGGAAGCTGGACAATAGTTCAGTGGTGAGACTGCAGAGATGAACTTTGTAGTAGAGTGGCAAGTTAAGGCCACAACAGATAGAGAAGATGGCATGGGAACTCTGGTAGATCTACCCACTGATGAGGAAGAATTGCAACAGAGGAGACTACCTGAACAGAGCCAGCCACTGGAGCAGCTAAATGAGGAGATAGAGAAGATCCGAAAGCTAATGGTCAGATCAACAGAAGCTACCAGTGAAGGGAAGTTGAGCATAAGAGAGACATCAACAACAGCAACAACAACAAAAATAGAGTAGTGGAGCAGATGAACAATTCCAGAGGATTGTTTGGGATCCAGGAGGATTTCAACAGCGGTGTTGGGGAGCTCATGAGTAGGATCTCACGAATTTTTCATATCAAAGGAGTATGATGTAGAATCATTGCTCCCAAGCCAGCCTTGCACCAACCAACCAACCAACACAATGTGCATTCAATGAAGAAGGAGAGGTGCAATCCTCTTGTTTCAAATTTTGAATTTGAAATCAATGCAATTAATGTTTTGTAAGGCCATGGAGACATAAAGATATGCCTATGCATAGGCTTAGTTCAGAGTAGCCTTAAATAGTTGTAAGGCTGGATCTAGATCCAATCTGGACTAGACAGCCATTTAATTGTGAATTCAATGTAATTGAATGAGAGTAGGTGAGATGGAAGGAAGAGCTTAAAGAGCCCCCTCACGTAAAATATATTTTGATCTTTTCTTGAGTTAGGGTCAAGATATAGGAGAGCTCTGCGAGAGTTAGTTGGTAGAGGAGAGAAGGATTTGAGACTCTGTCAAAGTCTGAGCTCAAGAACACCTTGTAAATGAGGTGTTTCATTTTAATATAAAGAGTAGATTTCCTACATGAGTTTATGTCTTTCTTTATGTGTTTATGAATGTCTTTGTGTGTTCTTTATATGTTGTAGATGTGCATTTGCAGGGATAGATAGGTTATGCTATCTGTGGGTTGTTTGAGACTTCATACCAAGAGGGTGTGACAGAATGCTGGGGGTTCTAAAAGCCAGTGCATAGATGCACCCCTAAATTTTTCATAATTTGGGAAAGGACGTGTCAGGAGGGTGCACCAGTTGAAGTCATTGGCTCAAGGAGAAACCTAAAGGTTGCTAAATACCTTGGAGGTAAGGTTTTGCAAAGGAGGACACAGTAGAAGACAGAATCACTGCAATATTCTATGAGAGCTCTGCCAAGAGGGCATTGAGCAAGTGCAGATAGTGCACAAGATAAGGAGATAGAACCACTGAGGGTTCTATAGAGCTTTGCTAGGAGGGCATTGAGCAAGTGCCTGTGTGCACAAAGAGAACTCCTTTTATTTTTTGTAAAGAGAAGTGTCCAAGGAATAGGACCTTCATAGGGTTGTTGAACACCCTGCAGGCTCAGCAAGGAGTTTCTTGAGCAAGCGATTGCCACGAGGGCATCAGATTCTCCATCTAAGAGAGAGAAAAAAAGGGTTGAATCCCTTAGAGGTCTGAGCAATAGAGAAGCTCATGACAAATAGCACCTTCATGTGTGCAGGGACCCTGCAAGGAGTGTAGAGGTCAAAGAATCCTTTAGGGATTCAAAGAGGGAAAATCTCAGGAGGAGCAGTGCTTTCACGTATAGGCCCATAGCTGTAAGGAGGAGCAGAAAGGCTAGGAAAATCCTTTGGAGGATTTGAGTTCGAGGAAGCTTAGGAGGGTCAACGATTTCAAGAATGCCAAAGAAAGCTAAATTCATAGGCTTCAAAGAAGGGGACAAAGGCCGAGGCCTTTGATAATTGGAAAATATTCCAAGGTAGGAAGAAGAGCAGACAAGGGAGAAGCTACAACTACTATCAGATCCCACGTAGATCGCCGATAGTCATCAAATATGGGAGAAGGTACATGTGAGTTAATGTCACATATGAGCTGAGCAGAGGCTTGTCAAAGTCCCGAAATGACAGAGGCATCAGAATTTTAGAGTTCGGGGATCGCTGCATCACGATTTCCCAATCTGTCAAGTCCTGAAGGAATTGGGATTGTCCATCACTCATAGGATGTGTGGCAGTAATCCGAGGACCCATCGGGGTTTCAGATATCGAGAGATAGAGAGGTAGGAGTTCAGGAGAGAGGAAGTCTCAACTCACGAAGTCTTGAACACATCAGAGGTGTCCATCTGCAGAGGACGCATGTCACGAGATCCTCGTATTTTTGGGATTCAAGCATTGAAGAGAGGAACAGGGAAGTCTTTTGACTTTGCGACTTGTGAAGTCCTGAAGCAATTAGGGTTGTCCATCTAGGGAGTACACGTGGCAGTGATCAAGGGATCTACCGGAAAGTTGGGCACTGGGAGTTCGAAGGACCAGTGATCAGTGTCGTTGGGGTCACGGAGTCCCAAAACACCGAGAGTATCGGGACCATCCAACATGAGGAGATGTGGTGGTGATCGAGGCATCGGGAAAATCCTCGAAAGGATTATACTGGGTTTTGGCATACTAGGGATTAGGATTTCGAAAGTCTTAGAGACAAGGATTCCAGGCTCTTGGGGATGAAAACCATGAAGTCGCGAAATGCAACATAGAGAGGAGTGAGGCTGCGGTCACACCTGGTATCGGGATATCATGATTCAGAATTTTGGGGATCCCGCAGACATAAAGTCGGAACACTTCACATCAAAATTCCTGAAGTCATGAAACACGACACATCCTGTGGGAGGAGAAACTCATTCCAGGGATTTCGGCATTTTGGGGATCGACATTTCGACCATACCGAGGACTAAGAGCCGGGGCGCTTGATATTGGAAATCTCGAAGAAGGCTGCGGCCATGGGGAAAAGTGGCCACATGGACTGAGATGTAGGCCAAGGGCTAAAAGGTGATTGGAGCCGTTTTCAGCATTTCGGCCTATCGGGTTTCAGGGGATCGAGGAACCAAGAACCTCAACATGAGGATTCGCGAAGTCACGAAACCTGAAAAATCAATTGTTGGCTTGGACGAAGAGGTGAAT
>CBVK0101013735.1:0-15802 GCA_900067695.1 Picea abies
CATGACACGTCAGCTGTACGGTCATGACACGTGGACTGTACGGACTGTACAGTCATCCCCTTTTTTGCCTGTTTGACTTTTCGAACAGAACACGATATATTCTCCATACGGACTCCGTTTGACGAAGTAAATATACCACCGGAATCAGGAAGACGAGACGGACGCAATGGAACAGGTTTCGTCACATTCCGAGCACTTTCATTTTTGAGCATTTTTCAAGCCCTATTAGGCTTCTGGATCCGTTTTCGGATCAATACATGATGTGTGCACTAAGCACCAGATACACCTTCCCAAAATTAGGTCAAGGCACAAAGCCAACTCCTCTGTCAAGCACAGAGCCTTACATACATGTTCTATTACACAAAGCAACTCATAAATACTTGCCTCTTGCACTTAGCTAATTACATCCCCCTCACTACATTACATTCTTTGTTATTTATATTTTTACATTTAAAAAAAGGCTTAATCATGAGTAAACCCATGGACCGACATCCCATAGCCCATTACAAAATCCTAAAAATCCCATGCTGGGTCCACAAAACCCACAAAACAAGTGATATCCATGATCTTATCTCCTCCTGGGTGCTCCTTCCTTGATCACTATGTTGAACTCCAAAAAGTTTTCAATCCTGACTATTGTTTCCTCAAAACTTGGTCGAGGGCCAACAAACCCCCAACACTCACCTGTGACTCGTCCTGAGTCACTCAGATCTGGGAAGCACTGCTTCAAAGGCCTCGATCTTAGCTTGAGATTCCTCGACTTGTTTATTCTCCTGAGCTTCCTTCTCCACAAGCTCCTGGATCATTTTCTCTGTAATAGGCCCTTCCATGCATTGTTCCACTATCGCAACCACTTGGTCCAATTGCAAGCCTTTTCCTTTGATCTCTTCAAACACCGTGCAAGCTTCCTCCTGCATCGGTTGTAGTCTCTGTGTGACTTACATTACTCTTCCCTGGATGGAGGTAATCTATTGTTGGGCCACATGTTGTTCTTGTGATCTATTCATTCTCTTGATTGCAGTGAGTGACTTCATCTATGCTTGAACTATCAGTTCCTGCTATTGCACCTCATGTAGCTGTGCTTGCAGTTTCCTAAAATCTGAATCTTCTATGAGGCATTCAAAGGTCTGTGCAATTCTGTCGCTGAGTTGTTTGCATTATGAGGTGAGGGCTCTGATCCTTTATAATGCACTCTTAGTGGCTTCCTCCCTCTAGTCACACACTTCCTATGGAACGCTTTGTATTTCTTGGATCTTCAACTCTGTTACCCTTGCTTGAAGCTGCTAGATGGCCTTGATGAGCTTCATCACTTGAACATTGACTACTTCGTGTGCCTCCTGTGCCAAGCCTAACACAGAGTGACGTTCTCTGCTCACCACTTCTTCGACTGCAGTCTTCCCTACAAGCAACTGGTCCTTTTCCATCTTTATCTTCACTTTGTCTTCTTCAAGCATCGCTTGGAACTCATCTTTTTCATTTTCATACACAGTTACACAGTACCACGCAACTCATAATTGCTCCAAGATCTCTTCATTTCTTGCTTTAAGGATCATATAGCCTTCTCCTTCTCTTCTTGAACTCACTGAAGTTGAGCCTCTGTTGCATCTGCAAGTCTTCAAAGTTGGGTTGGCTCATCCCCCAACTTCTAAGTCTCTGACAAGGAAAGAGCAATAGGGACTGCACAGATCGAGCCGATAGATTCCTATACTTTGCTCAATTTCTTTTCTATTCTACCATATAATTCATCCTTCTTTTCTCCATATCTTTGCAAGATATCCTTGGACTCATCCTCCATCTCTCCATGAACTATAATGATATCATCTTCTTTGAGTGTTGCCTCCAACTAGGGCTTATTGGCATAGGTATTATTTCTTTCCGAAGGTTTCTGTGGAGAAACCTTCCTCTTCTGTGGAGTTATTGTTTCAGCAAGGGAATATTTTAGTGACGTAGCTTTTCCTTCTCCTTGTTTTTCTTCTTCATCCCCTCCTCCCTATCCATCTACTTCATATCCTCCTCCTCCTAGGGAGCCAGATCAATTTCCTTGAGAAGTGTTGTCTTCCTCATTAGTCTGTACATCCTAGAATTCCTCGTTTTTCTTCTTCTTCTTCACACTAGACTGTCCTACATGCTTGAACTGGGTGGCAAAGGGGCTTCCTATAATGTCATCATCGAAGAGTTTGACATTAGAAACATGTGCTTGAAATTATTCTGGTCATTCCTTCATGATCTGGTCCATGTCTTCATCTGTCATCTTATAATAAGATTGTATCTCCTCCTTGCTCTCATCTCTATGCATAGTTATATATATATATAATGCGGGTTTGCATGGAACTTGGCTATCGTTCTATACTGGTGCAAGGTGCACAGTGTCATGTATGGGAATGAGTCTATGGAAACCTTTAGCTTCTAATAGTAGGCATGGAACACTACGCTCAACTTCCATTTCTTTGACATGTCATTCATATACCATAATGTAGAAAATCTAGTTGCCAATGGCTCTGATGATTCAATTTCTAGAAAAGTTGCACCCTTGGGAATTTTCCAGGCGACAAATGAAATCAACATGAGTAGCCATCTAAAGTGGAACTTGTATCCCTGATTGTGCACTTCGTGACAGTCTTTCTCAAGCTCATTGACGAGGGAAATCACCTAATTCATTTGCATCCCCTCCATGCATTTCCCTGTGAGGTCCACCACGAACCCGGTGACCTGTGTGGGGTGGTTCTTTTGGATGACCTTGCTAGCTATGAGTTGGCAAGTGAGGTGCATTACGCCATCCTAGATAGAGGCTACCTTGTAGCCTCTCTTTCCCTTTTCTACTTCTCTGTATGCCTCCTTAATGCGTTGTTCTAGGGAGTGATCCAAGGCCTTCCATGGGTATAACTGTTGAGGGTTAGGTCCGTGCATGATCAATCTTGTGTTCCAGTGGATCAATGTCAGATTCACAATAATCCTCCTATCGAGCCATAGGTGTTCACCATCATATCATTATAGGAGGATTTTAACACAAGTTTTAACCTCCTGATGTCAGACAAAATGAGGATTCTTCATGACATTCAATATCGTGGACTGCGACAACTCCTCAATCCAAGGCTAGGAGACTATGAGAAGTTGATTCCCAGTTTTCTTCATTAGGTATCTATGAGGGACAAGCATGGCATAGTTATTTATGTCTCCAATGTCAAAGCCATTTTTCTTTAGGGATGGGATCTATCCCAACTGGCTTCCAATTATGTGTATCCCCTTTAGGATGTATCCAGTGATCAAAGTGTACTCATAGTTCCGTGGGATGCTATTTCGGTTGACCGCACCAGCCAATGACAAGATATAATCAGGTAAGATCGATAGGATTTGCTTCACATTAGCCAGATTGTCGCGATCCTTACTTCACTTCTCATTCACAGATTTAGTATGGCCTGAACATCGTGAAGTCGAAGGGGAAGCCTATAGTCCCCTAGTCAATGATGCCTGAACACCTTCATACATATCTCTGTCAGCCATAATTCAGTTTGTTCACCCAACATTCTCGCTTTTAAATGGATAAGTCAGGGTAGGAGAATGAACAGGTGGGGTAAATAAGTGGATGGCAATGTCTAGTTTCTTAAATCATAGATCGATACACAATTAGTTCTTTGTTAACAACGTTAATCATGGATGGAAAAAATTTGTCAGGACATAGCATCCGACAGGTTAAATAAGTGAGTGTCATAATAGATTCTTCTAATGGGAAGGATTGCTTCAATCAATGTGAATATGTCTGTTATGGCGTGGTATCAATGTCCCAAATGCAGTCTATTCTCCCATGAATGTGTTTCTTAGCCATTTCGAAGCATATTTCTAACGGTCAGGGTGCCTCCAATGGTCATATAGCTTCACTGTGGCAAAGTCCCATTCTGCACAATTCTGTTGTTCTGACGAGGTTTAGAGCCTGCAACGCTGCCTCCTGTGAATTCTTCCATTTGTTCTCTATAACTTCCTGTAGTTTTTCTAACCTGGATTTCTTCTTACTGTTCTTCCTTGCCTTCTTTCCTATGATCCGAGTCTCTCTAATTGTTTCTGGATTCCTCTTTCCTTTCTTATTCTCAGTTTCTCCTATTGTAGTGACTTCACAATGTTGATGTACTTCCAATGGGTTCAAAGTTATTATCCTTTACCTTATCACTTCTTGGGTGGATTTACTTTCTTCTCGCATGGATAGGTCCTTCCAACTTTCTTGCATTATTTCAATCTCAAAAACTAATTCTCTTGCCTTCTACTGCTTTGACTTAACTTCTTGTTCTTCTATCAGTCGATCTATTTTCCTAGCTATGAAATCCCTTAGTTCTTTCTTTTTATTTTTTGTAGCTTCTTCCTCTGCTTTCCTTCTGAATCCAAGTCTTTCCTAACAAAAGAGGGAAAGGGGTGTTGTTCTCAACAAACTTAATAAATTCAAATTCCTCTTCTGTCAATGTTCCATGAATGATAACAAGTACATTTGTAACTATTCCATAGAGGGTTATCATATTTCCTTTGAACAGGCCTATCCTTCCTAGTGAAGGTACCACAGTATGTTTTCCCAAAATTCCCCAAGTGCTTTCTATCATAATATGCACTGGTGTTTCCTTATCCAAGACACAGTCTATGTAGAAGTCTCCTATTCTTGCACTTATGCATTGTTTTCTTTCATGATCTCTGGTAAACTGACATCTTTGTGATCATTCATTTCTTCTTTTAGTTGTACTAATGTATTATGAACTTCCTCTAATCCTTTGTCTTTCTGATCTTCTAACATGCTCTTATTCTCTTGAATCATGTTCATTTGTTCAACTTTAGCAATCATCTTTGGGAAATCCTTAACTTCATGATGAAAAATTTTACAAAAAAGACAAATAGTACCTATACCAGGGCATTTATTAGCAAGATTTCTTGATATTCTACAGTTATAACATAGTGTCAATCCTCTCTTCCTCTTGTACTACGCACTAGGATCACAGTGATGGACCTACAAGCTGCAAAAAATCTTCTTAGGTTCCTACATCCACTTGTTAGTCCAAAATTTTTTTCTGTGCATAGGAATAACATACCTTTATTCATTTCTATTATCCTTACTTAGATCAACTCTTTCTTCCTGCTTCATTGCAACTTTCAAACTAGGACAAAATCTATTAAAAATACTTGAATTCATGCTTTTGAAACAAAAACTTCCACTTGTCTTACTCTTATCAAAGTAAAAAACATTATCTCGTTCAAGATCTTACTTCTTTTCTTCATATCAGGTTTCTTTCTTAGCACAGAGCTTCGCAATTCAAGTAGAGTATTACGAACTACGACAACAAATCTATGCACAAATCTTCTCTTCTCTTTACTTTAGTTCCCAGAAATCACAATTCTAGTCCCAGTAATGGAACCATTTGTTGTCACAGGGGTAGACCCAAGGTTCAATGCTTCAACAACACACCAACAAAACCCTAACTATTGGCCCTTTTGGCAACACCTGCGAAGTAGGTGAAGTCTTACCCAAGGTAGAGGCAGGGGAGTTACAGGAATTAGGTGTTTATAACCAATATGGGACACAGATATATGATTATAACACTTCACAAAGTACTCAGAATATAACATGCATTAGCTTATCAACTTTATTCACATTGCATAACCAACAATAAGAATATATTAACGTAGTAACAAAAACAAAATACACATCGTACTTAGCATCATAAGTTAGATATATCACATTAAACATAACCAAAGCACTAAGTATTCATATATCTATCTATCATATATAATAACCAATGCACTAAGAAGATTCACAGCATAAATATCATAAAACAAAGAAAACAATCTACACATGATGTATGTGGTTCACCCCCAATGTGGGGCTACGTCCACCAACTACTTCTTCTTATTTATTAATCTTCAATATCTTACATTCATCTACTCCTGTGCACTAAGACAGAGCCAAGATTCGCACCAGACAAGTGATCTTTGCACTAAGCACCAGATCCACCTTCCCAAAATCATGTCAAGACACATAGACAACTCCACTATCAAGCACAGAGCCTTACATACATGTCATGTTGCACAAAGAAACTCAAAACTACTTGCCTCTTGCACTTATTTAATTACATCCCCCTCACCACATTACATTCTTTCTTATTTATACTTTTACATTTACAAAAATGCCTAATCATGGGTAAATCCTTGGGTTGACATCCCATAACCCATTACAAAACCCTAAAAATCCCATGCTAGGTCCACAAATCACACAAAACAATTGATATCTATGATCTCAACTCCACATGGGCACTCCTTCCCCGACAACTCCATCGACATCCAAAAAGTGGTCAAACCTGACCAATGTTTCCTCAAAACTTACCTTGGGCTTTAGCAGCAGGCCAGACCAGATGTCTCAGAGTACTGTAGCTGCTATGGAACTCCATCCAAGAGAACTCACTTCCTCAACACACTCTCTCACCTAGAGAGAGTTTCTCACAGTCCTGACAACCTGCCTCTTCAACCATGGGCCCAACAACCCACTTCTTCAACCAACTTCAAATCAATTTCATCTAGGTGAGGACAATAGCAAGCCTCAATATAGATCAGGGAATGGCAACAACCATAATTTGGTAAGGCACAACATAGTTTTTGAATGTAAAAATATGCTAGGCTTCATAGGAAAACACAGGTCAACTTCACAGGTTACTAGTTTCAGAGGTGTGTGAAATATGTAGAGGTCGACGATGGAGGCCAAGTGAGTTAGGAAAAAGATTAGAGAATGGGGATATCACCCCTACAATGTTGAATTTCTATCTTCAAATGCATGCGCCCAGGTTGACACTTGTCTTCCTGAAGCTGCATGCACTCAATTTAGCACTCATTCCCTTTCCAAGAACTTGGGATAACTAGGTTTATTTTCCCCACTTTAGTATTTTCATTTTCAAGAATATATTATAATATTCCCTTGGGTTAATCCCTCTATCTTAACCCCTCTTTCCTAGCCTCTCAATTCAATCCCTTTCCCTACCTAGTGGAGCTTAGTCCCCCATCACTCTTTCTTCGTGGTCAGTTTATACACAACAATGTACAATTTTTATTAATGATCTGCATGATTACATATATATAAATCAGTCTCCTGGCCTTAGCATCCTAGGGTCTCTTTCCTAATCATGACATAAGCCTCCTATCTTATTATAACTCATCTCACCATCCTAAAAAACATGTTTACAATTCATAATTACAATCGAGGCTCTATGAGGGGATATTACAATCCCCTCCCATTATTTTTTCACTTTGCTCAGTGTAACTTGTTTATACGTATATAATTCAAAAAAAATCTTCAAAAAGATCCAAGCTTTAGCTATTGGAAGCCTATTATCCACCTAGTGCTCTACTTTCAAGCACCAATTCTGGTGTTCACATTGCAGCTGGAATTCATTTTCTCTACTCTATAGAGTTGTTTCAAAAAGAATCCAACTCACTATACCATTTAACACACCCTCCTTATGGCAGCTACCATGCCATAAGCATTTATGATTTTCGTCTTCCTTTTTTAACTCATGCTTCGAGGCTCATGTATCCTTTCACTTCTACATAGTCCGTCAATGATCCATCTTTCCAAGGCTTTCAAACTCAAGGAGAGCATCGACCCACTACTAGAGCCTCTCACAAAGGTCCTCCATTAAAGGGCTTCAGTGTCCCTATCAATAGTTCTTCTTCCAACATTCTCACTTTAGCCAATATTGTCTCATATACATCACACACATGTAGTTATCATGAACGAACATAAAAGAATTCATTTAGGAACTCCAACTTAGTTCAAAAAGTGAATTCAACTTCTCCCCAAAACATGAAATTCTATTTCATAATTCTTCTTGGTTGTTTCCATATTAGTATTTCAACCTTCCTTGTGGTTTTCCACAAGCACCAAACTTCATACCATTTTCCTACAAGGCTTCATCTTCCATATTGCCAACAAATTGTTAGTATTTCCAAGTGACAAATGAAATCAACATGAGTAGCCATCTGAAGTGGAACTTGTATCCCTGATTGTGCACTTTGTGACAGTCTTTCTCAAGCTCATTGACGAGGTAAATCACCTAATTCATTTTCATCCCCTCCACGCATTTCCCTGTGAGGTCCACCACGAACTCATTGACCTATGTGGGTTGGTTCTTTTGGATGACCTTGCCAGCTATGAGTTGGCAAGTGAGGCGCATTACACCATCCTAGATAGAGGCTACCTTGTAGCCTCTCTTTCCCTTTTCTACTTCTCTGTATGCCTCCTTAATGCATTGTTCTAGGGAGTGATCCGAAGCCTTCCCTAAGTATAACAGTTGAGGGTCAGGTCCCTGCATGATCAATCTTTTGCTTAGGTGGATCAACGTTGGATTCACAGTAATCCTCCTGTTGAGCCATAGGTGTTCACCATGATATCATTATAAGAGGATTTTAACACAAGTGTTAACCTCCTTATGTCAAACACAATGAGTAATCTTCATGACATTCAATATCATGGGTTGCAACAACTCCTCAATCCAAGGCTGGGAGACTATGAGAGGCTTATTCCCAGTTGTCTTCATCAGGTATCTATGAGGGGTGAGCATGGCATAGTTATTTCTGTCTCCAATGTCAAAGTCATTTTTCTTCAAGGATGGGATCTATCCCAACTGGCTTCCAATTATGTGTATCCCCTTTAGGATGTAAGCGGTGATCAAAGTGTACTCATAGTTCCGTGGGATGTTGTTTCGGTTGACCGCGCCAGCCAATGATAGGATATAATCAAGTAAGATCGACGAGATCTGCTTCACATTAGCCATATTGTCGTGATGCTTACTTCACTTCTCATTCACAGATTTAATATGGCCTGAACATCATGAAGTCGAAGGGGAAGCCTATAGTCCCCTAGTCAACGATGCCTGAACACCTTCATACATAGCTCTATCAGCCATAATTCAGTCTGTTCACCCGACATTCTCACTTTTAAATGGATAAATCAAGGTAGGAGAACAAATAGCTGGGGTAAATAAGTGTATGGCGATGTCTAGTTTCTTAAATCATAGCTCGACACACAATCAGTTCTCTGTTAACAACGTTAATCATGGATGGAAAAAATTGGTCACCACGTAGCATCTGACGGGTTAAATAAGTGAGCATCGTCATAGATTCTTCTGACGGGAAGGAATGCTTCAATCAATGTGAATCTGTCTATTATGGCGCAGTATCAATGTCCCAAATGTGGTCTATTCTCCCATGAATGTGTTTCTTAGACGTTCTGAAGCATATTTCTAATGGTTAGGGTTCCTCCAATGGTCATATAGCTTCACTGTGGAAAAGTCCCATTCTACACAGTTCTGTTGTTCCAACAAGGTTTAGAGCCTGCAACGCTGCCTCCTGTGAATTCTTCCATTTGTTCTCTATAACTTCTTGTAGTTTTTATAACTTGGATTTCTTCTTACTGAGCTTCCTTGCCTTCTTTCCTATGATATGAGTCCTTTTATTGTTTCTGGATTCCTCTTTCCTTTCTTATTCTTAGTTTCTCCTATAGTAGTGACTTCACAGTGCTGATCTACTTCCAATGGGTTCAAAGTTATTATCCTTTACCTTATCAATTCTTGGTTTGATTTACTTTCTTCTCGCATGGATAGGTCCTTCAAACTTTCTTGCATTCTTTCAAGCTCGAAAACTAATTCTCTTGCCTTCTACTGCTTTGACTTAACTTCTCGTTCTTCTATCAGTTGATCTATTTTCTTAGCTATGAAATCCCTTAGTTCTTTCTTTTTATTTTTGTAGCTTCTTCCTTTTCTTTCCTTCTGAATCGAAGTCTTTCCTAACAAAAGATGGAAAGGGGCGTTGCTCTCAACAAACTTAATAAATTCAAATTCCTGTTCTGTTGATGTTCCATGAATAATAACAAGTACATTTGTAACTACTCCACATAGGGTTATCATATTTCCTTTGAACAGGCCTATCCTTCCTAGTGAAGGTACCACAGTATGTTTTCCCAAAATTCTCCAAGTGCTTTCTGTCATAATATTCATTGGTGTTTCCTTATCCAAGACACAGTATATGTCAAAGTCTCCTATTCTTGCACTTATGCATTGTTTTCTTTCATGATCTCTGGTAAACTGACATCTTTGTGATCATTCATTTCTTCTTTTAGCTCTACTAATGTATTCTAAACTTCCTCTGATCCTTTGTCTTTTTTATTTTCTAACATTTTCTTATTCTCTTGACTCATGTTCATTTGTTCAACTTTAGCAATCATATTTGGGAAATCCTCAACTTCATGACCAACAATTTTACAACAAAGACAAAAAGTACCTATACCAAAGCATTTATTAGCAAGATTTCCTGATATTCTACAGTTATAACATAGTGTCAATCCTCTCTTCCTCTTGTATTGTGTACTAGGCTCACAGTGATGGACCTGCAAGCTGCAAAAAATCTTTCTAGGTTTTTGCATCCACTTGTTAGTCCAAAAATTCTTTCTATGCATAAGAATAACATATCTTTATTCATTTCTATTATCCTTACTTAGATCAACTCTTTCTTCCTGCTGCGTCGCAACTTTCAGACTAGGACAAAATCTATTAAAAATACTTAAATTCATGCTTTTGAAACAAAAACTTCCACTTATCTTACTCTTATCAAAGTACAAAACATTACCTCTTTCAAGATATTACTTATTTTATTCTTATCAGGTTTCTTTCTTAGCATAGAGCTTCACAATTCAAGTAGAGTAATATGCACTACAACAACAAATCTATGCACAAATCTTCTCTTCTCTTTACTTCAGTTCCGAGAAATCACAATTCTAGTTCCGAAAATGGAACCATTTGTTTTCACAGGGGAAGACCCAAGGTTCAACGCTTCAACAACACACCAACAAAACCCTAACTACTGGCCCTTTTGACAACACCTGAGAAGTATGTGAAGTCCCTCCTAAGGTAGAGGCAGGGGAATTACAAGAATCAGGTGTCTGTAATCAATATGGAACACAGATCTATGAATATAACACTTCACAAAGTACTCAGAATATAACATGCATTAGCTTATCAACTTTATTCACATCATAGAACCAACCCTAAGAATAGATCAGCGTAGTAACAATGACAAAATACACATTGTGCTTAGCATCATAAGTTAGATATAGCACATTAAACATAACCAAAGCACTAAGTAATCATATATCTATCTATCATATATAACAACCAATGCACTAAGAAGATTCATAGCATAAACATCATAGAACAAAGAAAACCATCTACACATGATGTATGTGGTTCACCCCCAATGTGAGGCTATGTCCACCAACTGCTTCTTCTTCTTTATTAATCTTCAATCTCTTACATTCGTCTACTCTTGTGCACTAAGACACAGAGCCAAGATTTGGACCAGACAGGTGATCTACACACTAAGCACCAGATCCACCTTCCCAAAATCATGTCAAGGCACATAGACAACTCCTCTATCAAGCACAGAGCCTTACATACATGTTATGTTGCACAAAGCAACTCGGAACTACTTCCCTCTTGCACTTAGTTAATTACATCCCCCTCACTACATTACATTTTTTCTTATTTATACTTTTACATTTACAAAAATGCCTACTCATGGGTAAATCCTTGGGCTGACATCCCATAACCCATTACAAAACCCTAAAAATCCCATGCTAGGTCCACAAATCCCACAAAACAACTGATATCAACGATCTCGGCTCCACCTGGGCACTCCTTCCCCGATAACTCCGTCGACATCCAAAAAGTGGTCAAACCTGACCAATGTTTCCTCAAAACTTACCTTGGGCTTCAACAACAGGCTGGACCAGATGTCTTAGAGTACTATAGCTACTATGGAACTCCATCCAAGAGAACTCACTTCCTCAACACACTCTCTCACCTGGAGAGAGTTTCTCACAGGCCTGACAACCCGCCTCTTCAACCATGGGCCTGACAACCCACTTCTTCAACCAACTTCAAATCAATTTCATCTAGGTGAGAACAATAGCAAGCCTCAATATAGCTCAGGGAATGGCAACAACCACAATTTGGTAAGGCACAACATGATTTTTCAATGTAAAAATATGCGAGGCTTCATAGGAAAACACTAGTCAACTTCACAGGTTACTAGTTTCAGAGGTGTGTGAAATATGCAGAGGTCGATGATGGAGGCCAAGTGAGTTAGGAAAAATATTAGAGAATGGGGAGATCACCCCCACAATGTTGAATTTCCATCTTCAACTCCATGCACCCAGGTCGACTCTTGTCTTCTTGAAGTTGCATGCACTCAATTTAGCGCTCGTTCCCTTTCCAGGAACTTAGGATAATTGGGTTTATTTTCCCCACTTTAGTATTTTCATTTTCAAGAATATATTATAATATTCCCTTGGGTTAAGCCCTCTATCTTAACCCCTCTTTCCTAGACTCTCAGTTCGATCCCTTTCCCTACCTAGTGGAGCTTAGTCCCCCATCACTCTTTCTTCGTGGTCAGTTTATACACAACAATGTACAATTTTTATTAATGATCTGCATAATTACATATACATAAATTAGGCTCCTAGCCTTAGCATCCTAGGGTCTCTTGCCTAATCATGACATAAGCCTCCTATCTTATTATAACTCAGCTCACCATCCTAAAAAACATGTTTACAATTCATAATTACAATCGAGGCTCTGTCAGGGGATATTACAATCCCCTCCCATTATTTTTTCACTTTGCTCAGTGCAACTTGTTTATACATATATAATTCAAAAAAAATCTTCAAAAAGATCCAAGATTTAGCTATTGGAAGCCTATTATCCACCTAGTGCTCTACTTTCAAGCACCAATTCTGGTGTTCACATTGCAGCTGGAATTCATTTTCTCTACTCTATAGAGTTCTTTCAAAAAGAATCCAACTCACTGTACCATTTGACACACCCTCCTTATGGCAGCTACCATGCCATAAGCATTTATGAGTTTTGTCTTCCTTTTTTAACTCACCCTTTGAGGCTCAGGTATCCTTTCACTACTACATAGTCCATCAATGATCTATCTTTCCAAGGCTTTCAAACTCAAGGAGGGCGTCGACCCACTACCAGAGCCTCTCACCAAGGTCCTCCATTAAAGGGCTTCAATGTCTCTATCAATAGTTATTCTTCCAACATTCTCACTTTAGCCAATATTGTCTCTTATACATCACACACATGCAGTTATCATGAACGAACATAAAAGAATTCATTTAGGAACTCAAACTTAGTTCAAAAAGGGAATTCAACTTCTCCCCAAAAAATGAAATTCTATTTCATAATTCTTCTTGGTTGTTTCCATATTAGTATTGCAACTTTCCTTGTGGTTTTCCACAAGCACCAAACTTCATACCATTTTCCTACAAGGCTTCATCTTGCATATTGCCAACAAATTGTTAGTATTTCCAGTACATCATAATTCAATTGCAATATGTACAAAACCATATGCAGTGAACTTAGAATTGTCTTCACCTAGCAATTCAATCATAATTACCAAGCAATTTTAATAAAATAGAATGGATCATCATTGTATGCATATGCATGTTCTTAATTAATATCTATATGTTCATTAGTTCTTTTTCTGAACATGAATTTTATGTAGTTAGTATTCATGTGACTACTTGACTTGCAACTTTCCTGTTGCAATGTCTATCAACTCCTGAAATGTCCTCAACTTCATGAGTTAACAACATTTCAGATGTTAGTAAAAATTATTTTGATGCAATAATATATATGCATGTACTTACAAAACACATTCAACATTTTCATTTAGTACACAATTCTATCACTTACTATGCATGACTGCAATTCTCAATGCATACTTATTCATTGCACCTTGCATTGAATTACACAATTCTCTTTATCTCAATCATGTATCTCACCATCCATAAGTTGGAATTTTGGCTAATGTGTTGACACATTCTCCACACACTTCCTATTATCTTCCCAATTAATTGGATGCCTTCCTTTTCGACCTGAACACTACACCAAGAATATACTTCTGTGGTGTTCATTAGTGTTAGCAAAAAGGTTGCAGCCCAAGTTTTATTTAAAGATATGAATCTTTTAGTACTTGTGTGGATCATAACCTTTCCATATCCATACTTTTCCATATCCAACCATGTTTTGGTCTCATACATGACTAGATTTATTGGCATTCATTCCTATAACAAGTTCTTATCTTTTAATTATTTGGTTATTACCCCATAACCAAATTAACATGACATTCTACTATGTCAGTGTTGGCATTTAGAAGCTCAAAATATTTGAATTAATACAGGCCTTTAGCCTTTACCACATCTAGTGGTATGCATTCAAATAATGTAATCATGTGATTTTATAAAATAACTCTGTCTAAGGAATTTCTTACCTAAATTCCATTCATAAATTATGCAAAAGGAGTAATAAAAACTCATACTTTCATGACTTCCATTAATAAATTTGATGTTACTTGTATGGATGATAGAAGTAGAAGATTTCATGCTTATTTTATCAAACTTAACCAACCTTCAAGTTTATGTTTCTTCCTTCCATATGTAGCAACATCATCAACAACACTTGCAACATGAAAGGATTCTTTTTCTACTTATGGTTGTTCAACCAACCCTAATTCAATTGTTGCAGTGTTACCACAACTTCAACAACTTCTTTCCCATGTGAAAATTTTCCTTGCTGATCCTAGAAGTCTTCAATTCTTCCCAGATTCCTGAATATTCTTGTGTTCCCACTGTGATCATTTTGTATGATTAGTTCTAACCTGAGCACTTTCTAGCCAAATCACTCTTGGCTTCTTTTGCATTTATAGTCCCAAACTAAGCTGATATTAACCTTCAAATTTCATTAATTTACGGGATCCAACTATCCCAACTCGTACTTGGATGAATAAAATTCCAAACAAAGTTGTTTTGTAGACTCTGGATTATTCAACATATAGTTACTCTTCAAGACTAAACTTCTTCAGCCCTTTCCCGACGGAATACTTTAGTACTTGAGGTTTTCTTGTACTCATATCTTCCCTTTTTCTAATTGCATAGAATTAATTGAATATCCCTCTGTTACCTTATCATCATAGATTTATTTTATATCTCCAACCTTTTGGGTTGTCACTCATGGATCTATGTTACTTAAGATGGATTATTTTCAGGCACCATCTCCTCTGCATTCAAAACCATGCATATAATTGTTTCTTCTTCCTAGGTCCTTATTGATTTCTCTTTAGAAGTCACTTCACTTTTAAATTATTCTTGAATTGATATCTTCATGCTCTTATGGAAATAAATTCACACCTTTAGAGTAAATCAACAATCCTCTACTATTATATATTTCCGTCATGGAGTGTTGACATGCATTCTTATTAGCTATATATCTATCTCATGATTTCTTCTTCCATTATCTTAGGATGTTCTTGGAATTGATCTATCTCATGATTTCTTCTTCCATTATCTTAGGATGTTCTTGGAATTGAATCCATACAAGAGTTTTTCCTTGTCTACTTTGCATAATTGCCATCACATACTATGCTGATATCAATTTTCATCATTCCATTATTATTTTGATTCCTCTGATTTAGCTCCTACATGAACGAATTATAATTCATGTCATGTTCTCTGAGTAACCTTGGTTAGTTAACACCAACTTCTTTCTCGAAGAAGTTTGATTTAGCCTTCTGACATGCATATTCAACTTTTTTCATGCCATGCTTCCACTGTGCATTCTCATATTAATAATGGAGGTGCTCTCTCCAATCTATAGGGATGATCCCTGGAGATTTCACATATTATCTCCAAACTCTTTCATATTCCATAAAACCTTCCTTCCTT
>CBVK0101013761.1:0-10258 GCA_900067695.1 Picea abies
TCTCTTAAAGTCACGTATATATAGATCAACTAGTCAACTAGCCATTAACATCGACCAATGAGATAGGCAAAATTTTCTTGGCAATAGCGATGAAAATCTCGACCAAGTTAAAAAAACTATTCGTGGCTATATCGATGAAATTTCGTGGACATATCGACGAAAATCCCGCGTTATTTAAAAAAAAACATGAAAATAATGGAAATGTGGAAAAATTTCGTGGAATAATCTGCCCATATGTAGTAGTGAGGGTAGGGGTCGATGATTAGAAGCAAAGCGGCAAGAAGGGAGATAACATGCAACCAACAAGATCTAAGGACTGATATTAATGTTTGTAGGGATTGGATATCTATTTTTTTTGTATTTGGTTAAGTAACCTAGTTGTGCATTTTGTTAATAAATCATTTTTATTTTCTCTGAGTGTTGGGTGCTAGGTTAAGAAAATTAACAATGATGATATACATTGTTTACAAATTACATATCTGGGCTTGTGTTTGTACATCATATTTAATTACACATTGCTAAAACGATGTTTATAAATGGGGATGTTACAAAGAAGGTAATCAACAACAAGATGAAGGATAATTTTAAGGAGGAAAATTTATATTAAAATGTAGAAACCTAGGCTAATCTTACTAGTCATGAATATACAAAATGTAAAATGTTTGGGGATAGTTTTGTAAAACTATTCAAATTTCTAAGGATTTTGTATAGTTTCTATAAAATTTTGGCAATTTTTAAGGTAAAATAATTTTATTCTATGGAATTTGGGCGAATCGTTTTTAGAAAAAATGGAAATTGGTGAATCGTTTTTTATTTGGGCGAATCGTTTTTAGAAAAAATGGAAATTGGTGAATCGTTTTTTTGGGAAGAGACATGGAAAATTAGCCCATTGGAGAAATTTAGCCCCTAAAATCATCTATGAACAAGATCCTAGTTTACATTATTTTAACAAAGATTAATAAAAAAGGTAAAATCATAGAACCAAAACCAACCCTTGAAACATGGATCAAGAAAATGTGAAATCAAGCAATTACTAAGTACATCATCAAGTGGAAGAAAACGAGACATGGTAACATGAGTTCTCCATGCAAAAACATCAGATCTAATCATGTGTTGAGGGAAACACTTGTTTGAATGGGAGTGGCATGTTCATCCATAGATATTGAGTTATTACATTTCTATTGTTATATTAGTGTTGTCCTTATTGGTTGACTAAGACCTTTAATGGTTGGCTAGACCCTTTAATTGTACTTATACTCTTTGTTTCCTATATATACCGAGGAGACTTAGTTTTAGATATCATCTCATGTTGTACTTTTCTTATATTGTAATAGGAGGTTTTCCCATTGAAGAAGCTTTTCATTGATTCTTCTCTCCCATTCTCAAGTTGGGGGGTTACTTCTCTTTCTATTTTTATGTTATTTGGGTCTGTGGTGCATAAGTTTTTGGAAAGTTACCATAATTTTTTCTTGGTACTTCAAAATTTGGTCAAAACTATGACATTGAAGAGAAGACATATCAACCTAATACAACACAAAATTTCAAACTTGTAGGGGTTAAAATTTTAGAGTTACCTCGGGTGGAAGGTTGACTAGTGAGACAATCTCCAAATCAAGGTTTTAAATGTATGTAATTTACAATTGACATAAATTTGATTGGAATATTTGTTTGGGGTGATTCAAAAAGTGTGGTAAAGTTCAAATATAGAAAATTTATAAATAAATATTATTGTTAGCCCATATGGAAAAGAGTATATGCCAATTAAACCTCCAAAGAGTTGAACCATTTCTTAAAGAAAGTGAAGACATACATAAACAACTATCCAATTTAGAGAACCAATTTAACGAATTAAGTGATAGGTCAGCGACAAATGTTGATTTGGTAAACACAAAGACAAATAGAAATTAAGATGAAAAGTATGGATAAAAATATGGAACAGATGGAATAGAAGGTAGATCAAAACATGGAACACATGGAATAATAGATGGTGGTCAGGCTCATATAAACCCTAGATGAAAGGCTCCTTAAAAGTGATGGAACTCGTGATATTAAAGGTAGTATTTATGTTGAACAACCTTCCATTAATAAGCATATTTCAAGAGGATTTAACTCTAATATCGAAAATCATAGATGATTTCCTAAGGATATCCACTTTCCCAAGGTTGAAATAAGGAATTTTGATGCAGTATAAGTGGTTTTGTTGGTCAAAAATGATGAGATCAATTCTATTTGGTGAGATGATCTCCCAAGCAACTACTTCCAATTTGGTTCTGGATCATGAATAAGGTAATTCCTTATTCCCATAAAAATCAATATTCTGAAATCCATTCAAATAACATTTCCAAAATCTCTATTTGCTACGTGAAAAACGGACGTCTTATTTCCCGCCAAGGTTCAGTTTCCCTGAAATATATTGACATTTAGTGAGCCGCATCGATCCTGAAGCCAACAAATGCGGTGAACAGACAACGTAACAGTGAACACAACAGGCGGTTTGATACGGATCGGCAGAGGATTCAAACTTCAAAGAATTCAATTTCGTTTGCAGTGTCTTGGGCTTGTTGTGCAATACAATATCACTGATGTCGTTTCGATCCTTCAAAGGGCACGACTCAGAAGGATTTGAATTTCGAGGAAGATCGAGAATCACAAAGATGGTGGGAAAAAATTGGTTTTTTTTTTTTTAAATTAAAGTTACCTGTTGCTTTCGAAGGGATGAACAGTGACCGGATGAATTTATGAATGTTTCTGTTGGTGCTTTGAACAACATTTGCGTAATCCGGGGAAGATCAGTACGAATACTAAGTCAAGTTCAATTTCATCGCCAGTGCTGTCTCAGGCGCAAACTAAAATGTGATGTTCTGTTGATTTGCGGGAAAATTCCTCGATATTCACAGCTCAATCAAACTTTTGCATTATAAAAGGATAACCTCTAGGAAGTCGAATCCGGAAGTCGCAATCTCATTTAATATTAAATTGGAAACATATTTATGTTGTTTTAATTAAACGAATTATAAAGATATATTTATGTTATTTTAATTAAATGAATAAGATAGTGGGATTAAATTTTTTGAGACTTAAATTTTAAAATCATTTAATTTAAGTACTATAAAGTTATTAACCATATGAATTTATAAAAATATAATTTTTCATTATAATTAAAATATTTATATTTATATTTGATTGCAATAATATTGTTCATAGTATTTATACTCATATGTAAATTTAATATAGTTTTTATAATAATAATTTTAGGGAGGTATATATATTTTATTTTATTTTATTTGAACTTCTGATATTTCAGGAAGAAATACATATTCTTAACTATTAGATCTATTCTTGTTGTTTTTACATTTAAATATTTTTATCAATTATATCTATATTTCAAGTTTATATAATATATATGTATAAAAATAGTATCTCTAGGAAGAGATCATTAGGGGGGTCGCCAACCGAGGCAAGCAACCACGTGACCAATCCATTTGTCTACGCATGCCACCCCACTTCTACCCTCGTTGCCTCATATCATGAAGATTGAGCTTAGCGAGGTTCTATGCACCACTTGGCTTACCGCTCCTTGTGGTTGTCAAGCTCACTCCCAAAATTTGATTAATTTTTGATACTTAACCTGCACCCAGTTCATCCCTTTCATCGAGCTCCTCATAATGGAAGCTACTCTTGCATTAATTCTAACTACTTGTCCCCTCTATAATCATAATGGTGACGCCTCCACCACCTTCTTCGACCGAGCACCTACCCTTTTTATCCCCTCTCCCAAACTCATTTGGTTATGTCACCCCACCTCCCTTCTGGTCATCCATCGCCTCTGCACCTTCAACTCGTTGTTTGCCTACTCTCCTATGTTCTCTTTGTCCCTCGACCTACCTATCATTTCCCCAATGGCACACGGTCACGACTCTCATCATGGTTGTGGAAACTCCTCTTGAAACCTTCCATGAAACTCCAGTTATTGCCTTGTAGCAACAGTCAAAGAGTCCTCTCACTCTTACATAGCCCATACTCTTCCCCACATTCAAGAGGAAATATCTCTTGTAGAAGTTGATGTTCGAATCTTAAGACGTTTTGTCTCTCATGATGAGGTCTTAGATTCGATCAATTCTTGGATTCCAGATACAAGAAACATCAGGTCTCAAGTTCCTCGATACTTAAGGATGATTGAAATCTACTGGTACATGAAGCTCCTACTTGAACGTGTTTTGATGGAACGCAAGGATAAAAAGTACAAGGTTCTACTTCATCTTGACGAAATTCAAGCCCAACTACAGCTTCAGGACCACAAATTGAACCTCGTGGGACTAGACCTTTTGAATATCACTCTAGCCAACACACAAGAGCCTCTACTCAAACTCTGATACTTAGGATCATTTTTTTGCTATTTAAACTAGGAGGTATTCAGATTCTAATCCTATATTATCCTTGCCAAACATAAGAAAAATTTACAGACATATTTTGTTTTAGATATAAAATACAACATTACTCTCAATTGTGTCTAGACTTTTAAGTTTAAAAAACAATATTTCCATATTATCTGAGATAATTTGATACATTGTTGTTGGTCTGGTTTCCTAGTGGCAGACCAACAACAAAATTTTTATACATTTTTACCCTAGCAATATAGTTTTTCAAGATAGTTTAAAAAAAATGTGTATAAAAATGGTTTTTTATTTATGCTTGTATATATATATTTGGTTAATATATAGTTTTATTATTATTTTTTATTACAACTTTTTATTTTTAGTTTTAAATATGATGATATAACATCTCTACTTTATTCCATTCGTTGTACAAGGTATTTATATGCAACAATTAATTTGAATCATTTTTCTAATTTGTTTTTTTATTAATTTTGATTATTTTTTAAATAACATTTTATTAATATAAATTGTTTTATAATATTTTATTAATATAAAACTGTTTTATAATATTGAATATTTATAATTAATATAATTTATGTAAACAAATTTAATTAAATAATTTATTACAAATAAGATATATAATGTAATCTTAATAAATAAATAAAAACAAAAAGAACCTACAATAGTAATAAATAGAAAATAAAAACAAAAAGACCTACAATAATAAAAAATTACCACACCAAACTCATCGCTATGATCGAAACATTCCTTATGAACCCCCCTCCCCCTAAAAAAAGTTACTTTTAGATTAGTTTAAATTTATACCCCCTCCTCCCCAAAAAAGGTTACGATTAGTTTAAATTTATAGGTGTGTTTTTTTTATTAATCCATCATAATTTCAAATATATCAAATGTTCTTAAGGTTAAAATCACTCCAAGTGAAAGTATTTTCTCAAATATTTTAATCATTAAAAAGAATTGTTTATAGTTTTTTATTACAAGGACGAATGGTGGTTCTTGGGGAGACCTAAATTTCTCTCTAAGTGCTTTCAATATATGGAGTCAACAACACAATTGGATAACTTTTTAGAGTTCTTTATTAAGAATGTAGAACAAGCAATTTACTAAATATTAAGTTAGTTAAGCTCATTTTAATCTAGACAAATCACAAGACAGGGGAGGCGAAAACAAATAAACACTTACATCTTTTTTGGTATCATAGGATTTCTTAGAGGAGGCCCTCATGATTCATCAATGTATTTCAATTGATGGAGACTCTAATCAGTGTGCACTACTTTTAGAATTTGTTCTTGGTATGGGAAAACCACCAAGCCCCTTCAAATTGAATTTCGAATGGATCAAAGAAAATGATTTCCTTTAATTATTAAAGGACTCATGGACCCCCTTCAATAGTTTTCTCAATTGTGAATCAATGACAATTCAATTCCTAGAAAACCTAAAAAAGGTCAAACATTCAACGATCCAATGGTCCAAACAGAAAAGGGAAATGAATGAAAAACTACTTCGAGAAGTGGAAGAATCCCTAGCCTCCAGGCTCTCATTAGAATGCTTTGGTTTTTCATTAGACTCCTAGAAAACTGAGATCAATAAACAAGAAATTAAAAGAAGAAATTTCCTCCTAAACAAAGAAAAATAATGGTGTACAAAAAGAAGGGAAACTAGCTTAAGGCTAGATATGGTAACACCAACGTCTTCCATCTTTTTGCCAACTATAGGAAAAACATCAATTTCATTGGAAATTTGTTAGAGAAAATGATACTTAAGATGAGAACTTCCCTGATATAGTTGTAGAGGGAGTTAGATATTTCCAAACTCTATTTAAATAAGATAATCATGCCACCATAGATGCAATCATTCATCTTTCTGGTTTCTTTCCAATATTCATAGAACACAAGGATAATCAAAGTCTTATGGTAGAGTTTTTAAAATAATATTTAGTCAGAACTCTTCAAAGATTTCAAAGGGATAAGAGCCCCATCCCATATAGATTCTCCATTGACTTCTTTCTTAGGTATTGTTACTTCATTGGAAATGACCTTGGGAGGGTAGTGAAGCACTCTAAAACAACCAGTAAGACTCTGGAAACCTTCAATTCCACCTTCATATCCCTCATTCCAAAGATCGACAACCTAACGTGATACATAATATTTCAACCTATTTCACTCTACAATACTATCTATAAAATCATATAAAAATATTCTCCCAAAGGATGAAGGATATCTTGTCACATCAAATTTCTCCCAAGAAACTTGGTTTCCTACAAGAAAGGAAAATTCAAAAAGATATTGGGGTAGCCCAAGAAGGTCTCCACTCGATTAAAGCTAAAAATTTGAAGGTTGTGATTTCTAAAGTAGAAATATCAAAGGCCTTTGACAATGTCAGATAGCTCTTTATTCATCTCATCCTCATCCATCTAGGATTTATCCTTCACTTTATGGATTGGGTAATGGGTTTTTTAAGCTCAATCTCCTTTTCAATGTTAATCAACGGAGCAACCTCACCCTTCTTTAAGCCTAAAAGAGGAATTAGGCAGGGGTTCCCACTATCCCTAGATCTCTTCCTCCTAGTTACAAAAGGGTTAAGTAGAGAACTCATAGCAACTTCAACTATTGGCTCCTTTAAATGTATTTTGATCAACAATTCATGCTTTGTTCCTCATTTATTGTTTGTCAACAATATTCTCATTTTCTATGTTGGATATAAAATAATAGTGGAAAATATCAAAGAGATCTTGGATCTCTTATGTGTAGCCATGGGAACGATGATAAACTACTCAATATATATGATTACCTATTAGGGTCTCTTAGAGGTTGAGAAGAAAAACATAAATCACACCTTCCACTTCCTTGTAACATCTTTCAACATGGGCTTTGAATACCTTGTTTTTCATCTAAAGGAAAATATATACCTCAAATTTGATTGCTATTGGCTCACAACCAAAATAGAGAAAAAATTAAAAACTTAGTGCAATAGATGGCTCTCATATGGTGGATGCTTAGTCATATTAAAATTCATCCTCAAGGCCATCCCAATCTATTAGATTTCTCTTGTTTGGATCCCAAAATGAATCCTTGAGTGTATAAAGTATCTTTGTTATCATTTAATTTGGTTAGGGGATAGGGAAAATAAAGGTATGTCTTTGGTATCCTAGAAAAATCTCTCTATCTCAAAATTCCAAGGTGGCTAGTGGATAAAAAATCCATTTTTTTCCTCAAAATTCCTCACAAATAAAAAGGTTTGGATATTCTTGAAAGAAAAATATCTGGGATCATACCATAAAAGATAAATACTTTTCCACCATCTCCTTAGAGGATTGGATTTGAACCCCGAACAAAAAATTTATGAACTCATTAATCATTTGGAAAGGCATTATTGTAGCATTTCCATTGATTGGGAATTGGTTGATCTGGAGAGTTAGCAAAGGAGACATGGTCCAAATCAACCTAGACCCATGGATTGGGAGAAAAGAGGAACACAATTTTCCACTTTATCTTATCCAGGACTGAAGAGCCAAAGGATACTATACTTTGAGCTATATTTCTAGGGACCCGATAATAAATGGTTATCATTAACCATGACTCTCATGGAGAAACTTGGAACTCAATGAGGCTTATGTCGAGGCTTGAAAAGTTTACATAATCTACCTCATGAAGTGAAGCATCATCCTAAATGATGATGAAGAGGAAATTATTTGGTACTTGAACCCTACAAGAGGCTATGAGCCTAAATTTGGCTACAAAGACTTGGTGCTAGAAGGAATGTATCGGCCATTGATCTAGTGGTGGAAACCCATTTGTAAATTCAAATGATCGAAAAAAGAAAAATAATTCATGTGGCTTCTCCTATATAGCAAGGCCCTTACTTGGTATATTTTACAAAAAATACACTTTGAAGATCTAGGTAGATGTTTCCTATGTGAAGCTGATATAGAAACACTATCACATCTTATCCTCTACTACCCAATCTTAAAACAAGTTTACCAACAAATTGAAGGGTTAATTGGACTCCATAACCCCTGGAAAGAAGTCTCCATATAAGTATCTTTAAAAAAATGGTATCAAATCAGTTTACCAACAAATTGAAGGGTTAATTGGACTCCATAACCCCTGGAAAGAAGTCTCCATATAAGTATCTTTAAAAAAATGGTATCAAATCAAGTCCACTAAAGCATTCAAATCCTTTCCTCTCACTTTGTCCTAGGGAATTTGGCTAGCTAAAAACGCCAAGAGTTTTTAGGGGAAGGGCACTTTTCCCCTAAAGTGTTCTACCCAAATCCTTGAAATTCTTAGTACTTTTCCTAAATCCTATTATGACCCTCCTCGTGAATGAATTTTAATATGCTACATAAATGAAGCCTTCCCTTGGGAATTTTTTTATGGAGCCTCTCAAGGCAATCCATCAAGGGGAGGAGCTAAAGGTATCATTTTCCTCTCCAAAAATCACTTTATCTTATTCAAAGTTGGGATAAACCAAACCACAACTAATTTTAGTGAACTATCGACACTCAAGATAATATTTAACTTTTATCTTGAAAATGAAGTCTCAAATATTCAAATCTTGGGAAACTCTCTCTTAGTTATACAATGGATGAAATGGGACTCTGTCTTGCAGAATTACTTACTGTAGAATTGATTTTGGGACATCAAGAATCTACAATATTCTTTCTCTCACGTTTCATTTGATCATGTGTACAAGGAACAAAATTTTGAAGCTAACAGGTTATCCAGGGAAGGATTGGAGTTGCATGAAGGAACCTGGGAAATCATTGAGTCCCAATAAGGACATATTACTTCTTGTTTTCATGAATCTTGCTTTTAATTTCCTTACTGTATCAAGGATTTTGAAAGATTGAACTTGTTGAATATGAAAATAAACATGTGTTTTTGGGACTCTTGTGTAGAAATCTAGTCTTTTATACTCTTTATCTAGAGTTTGGATGCTGAATTTATTGGAACGAGACAACCCAGAGATATGTTATCAAGAAAATATAGCAGTTTTCTAAAAAATTATTTTTTGTAAAGGAAGAACATATGCTTTTTTTTGTACCATGCCCATCAAAGGTAGACTAAAATAACAATCAATATCTTCAAACGTAATTGTGTTATCTTTAATAAAATTACTGTATTTTTTCCCTATGGAAAAAAAGATTTTTTTTTGTGTCAAATATATTTGATCCATCTTAACTTTGATCTTTTAAGCACTAAAAGTTTTGTACCTCACTTTTTATTTGAATTTTTGTTTTACCCCTCTTCAAGATTAATATATGTGGTGTTTGTATGGATCGGTGATTATAAGAATTTCCACTTCTATAAATAAGAACAAGAAACTCTAGTTTTGGTATTTAGCGTTTAGAAAATAATTTTGTTAAGATTGATTTATTTTGATCATATAATAAAATATTTGTGCATAATTTCATTATCATGATGATGATTTATTGTATATTGAACCAACATTGGTCTATTGTTTTATTATGATGCTTCTAAGATTAAAAATTGAGTAAATAAAAATAACCTGGAAATAAGATTATAGAGTTCACTTTAATTTTCATTGATTAACACATTATAAATATGATTGGTAGATTAAAAATGTTTTGAAAATGAGATCCAATATTCATGTTAATTGTTCACTCCAAGAGAAAGTGATTTTCATCTTCTACTTAGTTAGAATAACAAACTATACAAATTATTTCTTCCTAGGATGTTTAAAGATAATTTTGATCTTCTAATTCAAGATTAATGGCCTTGATCTAGATTATATTGAGAGTGACATGAAGGAAAAGATATAAAAAAGATATAACAAGGAAATACATAGAGATATTGCAAGGAACACAATAATACAATAAAACTCATATTCTATTAATG
>CBVK0101013778.1:0-15873 GCA_900067695.1 Picea abies
ACACGACGCTCTTCCGATCTCACGGAAAGGAAAAAGAACCCACTGATGATGATAAGAAATCCAAATGGACTAATAAGAGTAATGAAGCACGTGGACTAATCAGAATGTCCATCCCTCCTGATTTAAGACACCACCTCCAAGAAATTGATGACCCTGAAGAAGCTTTAGACAAGATTGAATCTGTGTTTGGTAAACTCAATATTATTCGAGCACAATANNCTGTGTTTGGTAAACTCAATATTATTCGAGCACAATAGTTAGAAAATCAAGTATTGACCTTTAGTCCAAGTGATTTTTCTTGCCTTGGAGACTATCTATCTAGGTTTAAAACACTCATAATTTTATGTGAAGAATGCAAGATAAAAATGGAGGAAAAGTGTTGCATATATCTTATTCTTTCTAAGATAGGTAGTGCATATTATGTGTTTCTATCTACCTTTTATGCCATGAGAGAGGCTATAGGGAAAGCTTATGAAAAACCCACTCTTGAGTCCTTTTGTGTTGCTTTGATTAGAGAGGAAGATAAGCTTGTACAACTTGGAGTGATCAACATTGCAGGTACCTCCAACAAAGGTTTAGTTGCCCAGCATAAAGATAAACCCAAGAATCTTAAGAAGCAACATACTCTCCACAAAAACGACCAATATAAGGGTCCCAAACCCACTCAGACAACCTTTTCTCTGAATGGAGACAAAGCAACAAAATATAAAAATAAGAAGACTGACAGACATTGCAAATTTTTTGATAAAGATGGTCATGATGAGTCCAAATGTTTCAAGAAGATGGCAGCTTTAGAAACAATGATGAAGAAGCACAACATTAGTATCGATCCTACTTCTTCTTCTTCTTCTCAGGGACATGCACTTTGTGCTTCTGGTTTCTCCTTCAATACACCTTCTACTTCTACTTCCGATAAGTGGCTTATTGATTCTGGAGAATCTTATAATATGGATAAGGATAGAGACATATTTTCTACTCTAAATGAATGTAACACCAAGAAAATATTTGTTAGTGATGATAGATCTCTTAGTGTTGAAAGATCTGTAACAGTACAAGTCGAAAATGGCCATTTCAATGATGTATTATGTGTTCCAAGTATTTCTTGTAACCTTCTATTAGTATATCAAATCACTCATTCATGTGAAGGTAAAACCGTAGAGTTTTCACCTCACCAAGTTGTAATCAAGGATCTAAAAGATCCTAATCATGTTCTTGCAACTGGAATTGTTGATAATATTACCAGGTTGTACAAGTTTGACAACTTTGGGTCATCATCTTTTTCATCTAATTTTGTTGCTCATAGCGATGACTTGAGCAAACTTCAGCATGAGTAGTTTGGTCATCTAAACTATTTCTCATTGCAGCAGCTATGCAATCAAGAGATGGTGACTGGTCTTCCTCTTGTTTTATGTAGAGATGGTGTTTGTGTCAGTTGTGTTCTTGGCAAACATCATTGGGACAGTTTTGAAAAATGTGCCTCGGGTCCTTTGCAGCTTGTTCATAGTGGTTTGTGTGGTCAAATTTCTTCCCCTACTTTTCTGGGTGTAAGTATTTCTTAACTTTCATCGATGACTTTTCCAAACGTACTTGGGTTTATTTCTTAAAACTTAAAAGCGGATTTTTTGACAAGTTTTTGGCCTACAAGGCCCTTGTAGAAAAGCAATATGGACATCAAATTAAAAGGTTAAGAACAAATAATGGAGGTGAATATGTGAACAATAATTTTACAAATTACTGCACTACACAGGGATTCCAAATGCAACACACTATTCCATATACACCACAACAAAAAGGTGTTTCTGAGAGAAAGAACCGCACATTAAAAGAAGTGGCTAATTGTATGATCTAATCTAAGGGATTCAGTCTAAAGTATTGGGCAGAAGCCATCAAATGTGAAAATTACATAGCAAATCGCACTCCCACAAAGGCTCTTAAAAATATAACACGAGAAGAAGATTGGAATAAAATTAAACCAGATGTAAGTCACTTTCATGTATTTGGTAGTATAGCATGGGCTCACATTCCTGATGAGAAAAGGAAAGCATTGCAGCCTAAAAGTGAGAAGTGTATATTTGTTGGTTATTCTGAAGATGTCAAAGGTTACAGACTTCTTCAATCACATTGTAATGAAATTATTATTAGAAGAGATGTTAAATTTGATTAAAATATATTGGCCTGCGAGCCTAATTCGACATTTGTGCCTTCTTTGGCCTGCAAGTCTAGTTCGGTGGTTGTTCCTTCTTCAGCCTGCAAGCCATTTTAGTGTTTGTTCTTTCTTCATATCTGGTTTCCTCTTCAAATGATGACAATGAGGATGAAAATCCACTTCTGCCTCCTCACCCTCCTCTAGATGAGTCCTTTGAACCTGAACCAACACCAGTTGCACCGCTTCTTAGATGGGTCTATTCAACATGAGAATCAGTTGGCGATCTTGTCGGTGATCCTTTAGATCAACGTCAGACACATTCACAGTTCTAGTGAGCCTCTTCTCTTTTGGCTCAAATTTCAGAAACTCATGATCCAGTGACATTTGTAGAAGCTTCAATTCATTGAGATTGGGATACAACAATGAATGAAGAGTATCATTCTTTAACGTAAAAGGATACTTGGGATCCTGTACCTCTTTGAAAAGAAAGAAAACTTGCCATATGTAAATGGGTATACAGAACTAAATATGCATCAGATGGAAGTGTTGAAAGACACAAGGCTCAGTTAGTTGCCAAAGGATTCTCCCAAGTTGAAGGAATTGACTATAATGAAAAGTTTTCCCCTGTAGCCAAAATGAATTCCATCTACCTTGTTCTTTCCCTTGCTGCCTCACATAAATGGGAGGTCCATCAGATGGATGTTAAATCCGCCTTCTTGCATGGCGATTTGAAAGAAGAAATATACATGGGACAACCTCCTAGCTTTGTCTAGAATGACTCTAGCCTTGTTTGATGCCTTAATAAATCTCTTTATGGTCTTAAGCAAGCTCCCCAAGCTTGGTATTCCAAAATGGACAACTTTCTTATTGACACTGGATTCTCTAGATTCCATTTTGATCCTAATGTTTATACCAAGAAAGTAGGAAACCATCTCATAATCCTTGTCCTTTATGTCGATGACCTTATCCTTACTGGTAGTGAATCAAAACTTTTAAACCATGTGAAAACCATAAGAATAAATTTGAAATGAAATACCTAGGATTTTTGCACTATTTCCTTGGCCTCCAAGTTTTGCAAACCAATGAAGGAATTTTTCTTTCCCAGTCTAAGTATGCTTGTGACCTTCTTCATCACTTTCACATGGACGATTGTAAACCAACCCCTTCTCCCTTCCAGTCTGGAGTCAATCTTACTGCCACCTATACTTCTCTTAAAGTTGATGCCACCTTGTACCGTCAGTTAGTTGGTAGCCTCTTATACTTTAGTCATACCCATCCTGATATTTTCTTTTGTTGTTGGTCTTGTTGCCCAGTACATGCAAATGCCCCATGAAAGCCATTGGAAAGAAGTTAAAAGGATACTTCTCTATGTTCATGGTACAATTCAGTTCGGGATACATTACAGTTCAGGGGGGACTCCTTTATTGGTTGGTTTCACTGATTCAGATTTGGCCAACGACCTTGATGATCCAAATTCTACTGCAGGTTATGTTTTCAGCCTTGGTTCAGGACCTGCCACTTGGGCTTGTAATAAAAAATAGGCTATTTCACTTTCTTCAGCAAAAGCAGAGTATCGAGCAGTGGTAAATGCAAGTCAGGAAGCCCTCTGGCTTCGACAGATCCTTTCAGAGTTTGGATTTGAGAAAAAACATCCAACCAGTCTTTGGTGTGACAATCAAAGTTCCATCAAGCTCGCGAAAGACCCATTTCAACATCAACACAACAAGCACATCGAGCTACACATGCACTTCATCAGAAAGCTCATTCATGATCAAGTTATTAAAGTACTCTTTTTCCCTACAAAAGATCAAGGTGTAGACATTTTCACAAAGTCTCTTACAGAAGCGAAGTTTTTCAAACTTCGATATGTGTTAGGAGTTCAAGAAGTTGTCATTAAGGGGGGATAGGCTCTAATGCCTCCTTCCTTCTCTTATTGTGTCAACATTGTAAATCCTTCAATCCTATCCTAAGTTGTTCTTAAGGGGGCATGTTAGGATATTTAGACACTTAGGAGTTAGTTAAGATCTACTTGGTCTATTGTGTCATTAGGTAAAAGTGCGTTTCTTTAGTATGCATTAGTATGCATTTGTAGTTAGGAAATCCAATGATCATGATATGTTCCCAACATAGAGTGATCTGACGGTTCATAATCTCCTCAATCTTAACGACCATTGATCTGTGGCTTAAAACCCGATTGGTCCATGATCTCTATTTAAACAGCATGGAGGGTTATTTGTCGATGATCGATTGTGAGAAACTCTCTTGTAAAATCTCTCTGTAAGATTCTTCTTTTCATTAATAAACTGCTCCAAGTGGTCGCATTGGCTAGGGTCGTGGATGTTTCCTCGTAGGGGTTTTACCACATGAAAACATTGGTGTGTTGATCTTTGATCCAATTATGTGAGTGGTTATTGTAGGCATTCGTCCTCTATTGGAATACCTATATTATCGAACACACATCACCATCCAATTTAATCTAGCACCCTCCATCCTATTTCCAAAATAAAACAATGTATTGAAATAATCATCCAAAAAACCATTTTAGATTTTTTTAGTATGCTAAATAATTTTCTCAAAAAAGGGGATGTAATTGTGGTAAATATTATGTCACTGTTCTAACCCTAATTTGCACCATACATGCTTACTTGGCATTAGGCCATCTCAGATCCCTTCTTTGCCAAAGCATTGCTGAACAACTCTTTAAAAAACCTCTTTTATAAGGGCTCACGTGCCCTACTCCATTACTGCACGTGTGTACACGCTAGCTGACTGAAAACAGCCTCCGTGTACCTACAAAAACATGAAAAAGGAAAGTTGTCGACGGAACACACAACTTTGGGTGAGTTAACTGAATCTTCCGGCCATGCATGGTTGAGGGTTCATCCAAATACCTGGCTTATTCTAGCCTATACAAGAAGGATTAGGGGTCCTATTTGGAAGAGGAGAATAAGAGTAAAGAAACTCTACCCAATTGCACATTCCCATTGTCCCAACCCTTTAGCCATCCTTATGGAAAGAGAGATACAAAGCAAAGAAGTTGGAGGACATTTGAAGAGGAGCCCAGGATCAGGTTCGTGGAGCAGTGGTCAGTCTCGACATTGTAAGTTTATTCATTAAAGTTAATAATAAAAAAATGCTTTTCCCTCCCCACTATATGAGTTATTCATAGTTTAGTGAATATATGTTTGAATCTCTAACCCATTAATCTGTAGAACAAATGCATGTAGAGTTTGTAACTTGTTTTGCACACAGTTCAATCTTGGGAGGATAGCTACTATCAAGTGATCAAGCATGAAGAAGGATCAACACCAAACATCCGGAACAAGGTATGGTCATTTAACCATGTATTTGTTTAAAAGAAATGGGGATTAGGTCTGGGACGATGGTAGAAAGTAGGATTCTTTTGGTTGTATCTACATGCATAATATAACCTTAAGTGTTAGTCCGTAGGGGGATTTCCCACCACAACAGAATTAGCGACCATACTGGGGAAGTCTCTAGGGTTCCTGGGAATATTTTTGGGTATTTTTAAAAGACTAGTTTTCTTTCCTGTTCTTTGAAGTTTCCGCAAAGTTTGAGCTGACAGAGATTCTGGTCTTCCATACCAGCTATCTCTGTTTCTTTGCTTGACTGTAATTTGTTTTGAGACCCACAGAGGTACACACAGCCTGCATAAGGTCTGCATGCATGTACCTTCTCCCTACTTTCTTACAGCCCGCGTGTAAATGCTAGCTGAAGAAGTAACAATAGCGTGTATGATTCTAGAAAAGTTTTGAGGCAATCATCCTCTTCCCTATCAGAATCATTCATTCTCAAGGGTTTTCTAGAACTCTTTCTAGTCTTGGTTGTTTGTATTCTATAGCTTAGGGTTCATCTCATATTGGTTTGTTTTACGAATTTTTTCCTTACATTGTTTTCCTTTTTTTCTGTTAAAGAAAGTGTCTTAGCCTTCAAGATATCATGGTTCTCAATATTGATGGTCTCTTCCTGGTTTGGATTGTCTGTTTTTATTTGTTTCAGAGTTTTAGAGATACACACAGCCTGTATAAGGCCAGCACGCATGTACACACCCTCTGGCTCTACACAACTCGCATGCACATGCTTGCTATTGAATTGTTAGTAGTGTGCTTGTGCATGATAGTTTTTATTGAGGGTGAGGCAGTCATCCTTTCCCTTGACAAGAGTTATACCTCTCAGGTTTTTGAATCTCTATCCTAGCAATCAGTAGCTTAGGTTTGATCTCAACCATAGCTTTCTTTTTTCATTTAAAAGTTTTCAGCAATTTTTTTTTAGGGTTTTTAGACAAGTGTGAGAGTCCTTTTTTAAGTTGCTAGTGTGTGATTTCTTGAAGTGATTCTTTTTGATCTGCGATTAGGCCAACAGTTTTTTCTTGGTTTTTGAATTGTTGATATTTTTCCTTTTTTCTTTGTCAGCATTCAAATAAAAAATAAAAAAAAATCTTTCATTTCTTTGTTTGGTTGAAAAGTGTTGTTTTGCATTAGTAACCAGGGAAAAGTATTTTCTTTCATAAGTTCTTGATAGTTTACTTAGATTGTAAGTAGCTCGTAGTCGAGCGAAATCCTGCTTTGAGTGTGTTGTTCAAAAGATCTTAGAATTTTTTTTAAGAAATTATTATTATTATTATTATTTAAGAGTTGTTGAAAATTTGCATTAACTGAAGGTTTTTGTTTCTAGTTTTTTGTTCATTTTTATTTTTCATCTTTCAAACATCACTAGTTTCACTCTCATACCCTTTTACATAAGACAAGCCATAAAATTAACACTAAATCTAAAATTCATTAGACTTTTATGTTTGTAGGGTTAACCAACTAGTTCAGGATTAGGGCCTTGGATTAGGTTGGAGACGAAACTCTTCAAGGCCATTAAAATGAAACATTGGAGTCTGAGTTAGGGAGTGTCCAAGTCCAGTATCATGAAAGTTATCCAGGACCCCCCTTTAACATAGGGGATAAACACAAGGTCGCGTGTGGAAAGGTAGTGGAGATAACCCCTCCAAAGTTGGACCAATCGTAGTGGAGAACACATATAAAGGGCTTGTTTTGGGATTCCCTCGATTGCATTTGCCATAGATCTTTGTGGGTCTCGAATCCGTTCGAGGTCCTCAATTGTCTTCTAGAAAACTTCCTCTCGATACCCTTGATAGGTTTCAGGCTTGTTACCCTGCTCATTATGGTTTACCCGACTTTCGACTATACCCTCCTGGCGACTGTTCGCGCACTGGAAATCTAGTTGCCTATCTTTTTTAGGGACATACATAGGTGACTACAGGGGTATACCGCAGTACCTATGATAGAGATCAGGCCACGCTTTGTAGAGTATACCCAGAGGGTGCTTCCATGTTCGAGTTTCACTTGCACTGGTAAGTTTCTCTGGTGTTGGTTGTTGTAACTGTTCTTCCAATTAATTTAGTGTTTGCCTGTCTTATCTTATAGGGACCTTTTTAGTGTGTGTTGTTTTTGAACGAATAGAACTCCCTAGAGTGTCTTTGATCTTCTCACACAGTAGAGGATCACGAGCTCCATTGGTCATGAAGGCTTCTTGGCCTACCGCCGGTTACACTGGAGCCACCCCCATCACCACTAAGGCGAAAACTAGACCAACAAGGGTCTTTTGAAGCGACCGGGTAACAAGAAATTGTGCTCGACCAACATGCAGAGGAATCAACTGTTTTAGACCTTGAAGTGAAATATTTTGTTATGGTTGAAACCTCCACCACTAATCGTTCGACACCCACCATCGTACCGATTCATCCTTACGAGTGCCAGACAATGTCACACATAGAAATGGAAACAAATGTTGCTACTCCTTCTGGGAATTCTTCAATTCCCACTATGGTTGTCACCACAGGAGAGTTTCCACCTCCTAACCCACCGTCACCAGTCCGAGCCACCATGGTCTCGACCACCTATACATCTCACAATGGTATGATCCCATCTCTGGCGGCGGCCACAACCCCTTTCACACCAAGTGCGACAGGCCCTCCGTTCTCATACGAGATGCCTAGTTCAAGTACAAGTCATGTACTTTCCTACTCCACTTCATAGATTTCAAGTCCCGGGGAAGGGAGCTCTAGCTCTCCTCTGTAAGGACACATCGGGGGAACTCTTGCTCCTTTTAACATTTTCCCTTATAGGGGAGGTCATATACCTCCTTCATCCCCTTCGCTCAGTGGCACGCATCAACAATTCACCAAGCCACCTACACACCATAGTTTACTTGGAGTAGGGAGTCAAGGACCACCTTTTCATAATATGTTGGTATGTTCGAAACTATTTTCTTTGTTCGGTGTGTTTGGTAACAACGCCTTCTCATCAACTACTTTCCCAACTAGGGGAAACCCTGGTTTCGGACAACCTATTCCTATGCAGGGTACTATTCCTACACAGGGGGCACACCTAGGAACTTCTTCTGCATCAGGGCCTTGGAATTCTTGGTACGGATCAGTTCCCTCGTCAGGAATGCCGATCCGGGGTAATTCTTTTCACAATCAATGGAACCCTAGACAAAGAACTATGCCTATCCCCATGGGACCAACATGGGGCAACCCTTCCCAAAGTCCCTCGAATGTAATGCATGCCCAACCATCTATGTCCTATTTTGGAAATCAGTCGATGATGTCTCCTCACAGGCAAAATCCATATGTTGGCCATGGCCATGGTTTTTACCAGAACCCAGGCTAACGATCGAACTTTTCTTGGCAACCTGGTGCCAGTCAAACTCTAGGCCCCTTTTTCCCAGGTTATCACCAACAACCCAAACTACCCTTCTTGGCAACCTTGCATTTGTCAGACTTGACAAGGTTGTTGAATGACCCTATTTGTCGCGATCCGTGTTGGCCTTCTATGCCAACGAAGTTGCCTTCGGACATCCCAAATTTTGAAGCCAAGCCTAACGAAGATCCAGGAGATCATGTGACTGCCTTCCATCTTTGGTGCTCATCTAACTTATTGAAAGACAACTCTGTACAGTTGCGATTGTTTCAATGTACTCTCATTGGGAGTGTCGTGAAATGGTACATTGAGCTCAATCGTTCAAGATACTCTTCCTTCGGTGAAATGGTGATGGATTTCCTAAGCCATTTCTAGTTACCTATGAGATACAATGTTGGAACCGAATTGTTGGCCAATTTCTCACAAACAAAAGCAGACCATATCTCTGATCACATCCGAGAATGGAGACGTCAAAAGAGTTTAATTAAGGTACCAGTTCCACCAGCATTCCTGCTCAAGTGGTTCCTTAAGTCTTTGGTCCCACAGTTGTCGAACGACGTTGCGGCGTCGGGAGTATTTTCCGAAGAAGACGCCATCATGAGAGCTCAAAAACTTGAGCTAATCTATTCTCAGTCCGGTTTATTATACGAGATCTTTCCAGATGTGCCATGCTCAATACTTGATAACACCAAATAGAGAGTTGGACCACATGCCGACGGTATTATTGGTTCAGCACAAACAAAGCCCACTGAGTAATTGACAAATCAATTGCATCACTTGTCTATACAACACACAGTGGCCAGCCAAACTACTACTTTAGTTGCTTCCCCTACCAAAACATCGGATGTACACACAGTGCAATCGACTAATCTGAAGGCCACCCAACAGCCTGAAGGAAAGAAAAAAAAATGAAAGAAGGGTAAGGGGGATAAAAAACCTACCAATAATGATGGCGGAGACAACACTGAGAAATGAAACGTGAGGTATCCATGCAACTTATGCACAGAAGACCACCCGACCCATTTATGTCCTCAGCTTGCAGAAGCCCAAAAGTTTGTGATGCAGTAACAACCTGTTGTGTTAACCAATCCATTTCAACATGGGAAAAATCTAACCCAAGCCTCTGCAAGCATGGAAGGGGGCAGTCAAGGACCCTCTCCATCTTCAAACAATCCTGCATCCACGAATGTATATATGGTGAAGGGTGATGCTTTTATATTGACTAAAGTGCATGACTATAGTAAACCAAGAACTTTTGAGAAGGGAAAAGAAGTCGAACTCCCATCTCTTCCTCTACAGATTGAGAAGACGTTGGGTGAAACAATGACATGCATCCCCAAAGGCACATTCAAAAAAGCTTCTCACAACCCAAACATAAGAGCTACCCAAAACTATTCTGTGGTGGAATATTTATCACAAACCCCTTGTGCGATGTCCTCTTTGGAGGTCCTCCAAAGCTTCCCATCCCATAGGAAATCCTTGTTAACCGCTTTAGGATATACCGAGACTTTTAATCTAGGTACAATCATGTTGGATACAACTGACTTAAAACCTCATCTTCCTTACCACATAGCGTTTCAGATAGTAGTGGCTTATCCCTCAAAAACTTTTACTTGGAATATCTTCGGCACGGTGGTTGATGAGGGTGCCTCAAAATGCGTTATGTCGTTTGCATGTTGGAAGGCCATTGGCCAACCCGTTTTGTCTCTGTCACCTACCCTCCTCACTAATTTCAATGGTCATTCCTTCTGACCACATGGTATCATTCCCTCTTTCCTCATGTAGTTAGGAGGGAAGACCGTGTGTGTCGAGGTAGAAGTGGTCGACGTGCCCCTCGACTATAACCTCTTGTTAAAGAGGAGTTGGACTTATGCCATGCAAGTTGTGGTTGCTACAGTTTTCCATGTCTTGTTGTTCCCACATGAGGGCTAGATAGTGAACATCGATAAATCGTCTTTCTCTAGACCTAACCCTTCATTGGGGGCATCCACGGTCCCAATGATTGATAATCCTCAACCAGGTGTAGTCAATGTAGGGGTTGGTTTGTGCCCATATTTGATGGGTACCTTCAATTACCCGCCCCCTCAAGGTGATATCAAGCTTATATCCAATCACCATAAGGTTGAGATTTTTCAAGTTTCGTTATTCTGCACAACTTACTTCAATGATCTGTGGATACTTCCTTCCCCATTGGTCACGATGGATGGGACAGGGCACCCGGTCATGTCCATGCCCTTGTCCAAAGCTGAAGTAGCGTACTCTTTAGTCCAACAAACTTCATCCAGCACTAATCCAACTCCTGCACAAGAGTTCGATCCACTTCTAGAGCCTATTTGTGCTCAGGATTCTCTTGCTGACACTGATTCACTAGACTTAGTTTTTCCCTCTGATGAAGCTATAATTGAAACAATGACTAGTCCAGACAAACCCTAGGATGATCTTCGTCATAGATCATATTTTCTCCCATATTTAAGTAGAATTAAGGCTGGAGAATTCACCTTGACTATGACTGGAGATAGGAATTGTCCTATTCATCCTATAGCCACACATGAGGTCTATGCTGAGGATAATATGACAACCATTGCTGAAACCATACTGATAAATATCTCTAGAACCCTTGGCATCGTAGACAATGTTTTCGTCAAAGCATACTGCTTCCCCGAGGAGATACCCGACATCGACCAACAAAGTGTCAATCTTGAGCTAACTTTGTTGTTTTTCAAGCTCGCTTTGAAATCCGAAAGCAACATCCGGTGAGACTGCATTTATGCTTTTCGATCACGTAAGGATTAACTGAGAAAATTAACCTCTACGAGTCTTCTTTTAATCCCTTTTCAGACCCTCTAAACATGAAAAGATTACCGAGTGATCTTGTGGCCTTTCATGCTCATTAAAATGAAATTTGAAGTCACGTCTGTCCGGCGGTAGTTTACCCCTTTTTCGGTATGGATGGTCAACTGTATGAACAAAGGTATACTCTATGGAACTTCAGTGCTCTAGAAGAGTACTCGCAGGTATCATTTTAGCCCTTTTTTGGGCCTGAGGGACTAAATTTACGAAAAAGGAACCCCCATGGAGTCCATAGTTAAGCTCTTTTCAGACTCCCTAAAATTGAAAAGATCGTTGAGTGACCTTATTCTCTCACACTCGTTAAACTGGTCCAGAAGAACATTCCTGACGGAGTCCATACTTAAGATTTTTTTGGATTCCTTTAAAATGAAAAAACGATTGAGTGATCTTGTCCTTATCACACTCGTTAAAATGGTTTTGAATAGACATCTTTTCGATGCTAGATTACCCCTTTTTTGAACTGACTAGACTATCTTCAAAAACGGTAACCCAATGGAGTCTCCTTTTACATTTTTTCAGACACTCTAAATATGAAAAACCACCGAGTTACCTTCTCTGGGCTCATTAAACTTACATCGAAGAATGTTACCATTGTGTGTTTTGTTAACCGTGTTTGCATACCTTATATGCCAGCCTTGTAGCACATTGCTTTTGCGTCTTAACACCCTTGGCCCCTGGAGGATTTTTCCTGAGTATCATTATTCTGAACATCAGTCTTGTCCTTGCGCCTTGAACTTGTATGTTTATAACACTCGTTCCTCCATTGTAACATAACATTCCTTTATTCTTTTTTCCAAAATAATTGAAAAAGACAAAAAAATCAAATATACCCCAAAAAGAAGAAGGGAAAAGTATTTTCTTTATTGGCAGCATAATGAGTCGCCCTTGGATAAAGCACATCTATCGATTTGTTCGTCAAACTATGGGATGTAATACGACCTTAGGAAGCTCTTCTTGCTACATAGAGTTCTGTCCTCTTCCGTTTGGTTATTCTTCCAAACATATGGAGAGTTTGCATTGCCTCCTGCTTTGTAAACTTATGATTAATGCCATGCTGCCTAAGTCTCATCATTTGTCGTGCTGTTGTCCAAGGGAAGTTTCTACCAAGCCTGATTCATCCCCTCTGCAATTTGTCTCTTGCCCTCATACCCGACCATCCTGAATGTCCAATCAAGTCCTTGTTCGAAATCAATGAAGCCTTCAGTATGATCATCAAGATTATCTAGTCCATGACCGACGAGCTGTCAAAGACCTCTGGGTAGTGAAGTTGTACACTCATATTACACTCCTACCTTGAGTTTTGGAGATTTTGAAGTTGTTACTTGAGCTCCAAAGATCTCATCTCTAGCCATCAGGCCGTATCAGCTTCTAGAAGATGGATACTCTATATGTATATCTTTTTTATTTCGAGATGTAGATCCACTATGTATTGTTCGCGGCTACACTTTATATAGTTATTTGACATGGATCTACAGTGTATTTAATTGGTAGCCATGATTCTATTTTATCCCAAGCATGGGTATGCCCGCCTCGGTGAGACATTTGTTATTTTGAAGACAATGTCTCCCAGTTCCTGGTCCCTGGGCTCACTTGTTCAACACATCAGTAAAGATTGGTAATGTATTTTGGCCATCATATGCTCTTCTGACCTCACACATTAGGGGGCATCTGTTATAACCCTAATTTGCACCATACATGCTTACCTGGCATTAGGCCATCTTAGATCCCTTCTTTGCCAAAGCACTGTTGAACAACTCTTTAAAAAAACTCTTTTATAAGGGCACACGTGTCCTACTCCATTACTGCATGCATGTAGATGCTAGCCGACCCAAAATAGCCCGCGTGTACCTACAAAAGCACGAAAAAAGGAAAGTTTCTGATGGAACACACAACTTTGAGTGAGTTAACTGAATCTTCCAGCCATGCATGGTCGAGGGTTCATCCAAATACCTAGCTTCTTCTAGCCTATAAAAGAAGGGTTAGGGATCCTATTTGGAAAAGGAGAATAAGAGTAAAGAAACTCCACCCAATTGCAGATTTCCATTGTCCCAACCCTTTGGCCATCCTTGTGCAAAGAGAGATACAAAGCAAAGAAGTTGGAGGAAATTTGAAGAGGAGCCCAGGATCAGGTTCACAAAGCAGTGCCCGGTCTCGACATTGTAAGTTGATTCATTAAAGTTAATAATAAAGAAATGTTTTTCCCATCCCACTATATGAGTTCTTCATAGTTTAGTGAATATATGTTTGAATCTCTAACCCATTAATCTGTAGAACAAATACATGTAGAGTTTGTAGCTTGTTTTGCACATAGTTCAATCTTGGGAGGATAGCTGCTAGCAAGCGATCAAGTGTGAAGAATGATCGACATCGAACATCCAGAACAAGGTATGTTCGTTTAACCATGTATTTGCTTAAAAGAAATGGGGATTAGGTCTAGGACGATGGTAGAAAGTAGGATTCTTTCAGTCTTATCTGCATGCATAATATAACCCTAAGTTCTAGTCTGTAGGAGGAATTCCCACCACAATAGTCACCGACAATATTTGCCAAATAAAATTAAAATTAAAAAGAAAACATTTATGAAATATGTATTATGACATTTGGAGCTGAAATTTAAGATTTCAACGAACATTTATTTAAAAAAACCTTTATCGAAAACTATTTGTAACACCCTCAAAGTTACCCAAGTTGGGATCCTTTTATTATTTGAAAGAAGAAAATTTAAAACTACATCTTCAAGTGTTCACAAGCAATTTTGGAAACTAGAGTAGTTAAATTTTGAAGCCTGCATATGGATGCACAACAATAGGTTCTATCAACTTTGCAAGATTACATCCCAACATCAATTCAATTTATATAACAGAATTAGTCTATAAAATTCGAAGTTATTGAGTATTTCATAAATGTGTATTGTTCCTTATAAACCCTTAAATCATTGAATTATGCAAAATTAACTACTTATACAACAAATTAACTATATCAACCTAAGTCCAGTTCAAACTTTTAAATTATAATTTACAATATAAAAATATGTTTATAAATGCAACATTTTATACATCCTACTTAATATTAAGTATTTTATATATCCTACTTAATACCATTTACATACTTATAATATTGATGTTAATTATATGTATTATTTTTTATATCCTACTTAATACCACTAACATACTTATAATATTGATGTTAATTATATGTCTTAATGGTTAAGAAAGAAAAAAAAAACATTGCTAATATTTATCTTAACTAACATATTATATATATATATATATTTTTTTCTTAGGCAAAAATTATAATTTTTCATAATATATATTATATATTTCACCTAACTATACCTAACCCTCTTGTAATACCTATGTCATTTATGTTACTTAAACCTTTAACAATAAAGGACAAACATCAATCGTAATTAACTAATACATGTTTCTTAAGAACGTATCATTCATTATTCTACTAATTTCTATTATTTTTAATTATTCCAAATACGAATTTGATAATTAATTATTCCAAATACGAATTTGATAGGAAATCGATGTGACCATAACGGTTACCTATTACAACAAATAATTAGATCATCAAAGTAATATTGCAACTTTATATTTGTGTGCAATCTAATTAAGATTTCATAGGTCATTTCCAATTAAATAACAAGGTTGCATGGCAACTCAGTCTTGCCAACGAGGTCTAAAAGAAAATTGTGGAAAATGTGGTGGAAATGTAAATGAAACGAAGTGTTTGGTGCAAAATGTATATCACGGAAATGTTATGTGCAACATGTATATCACATTAAACGAGGCAAAAGTAAATGACGGTTGGCAGAAAGCAAAAATAAATTTGGAAATGTAAATGCATTTTCCATATGTACTGTTGAAAGATAAAAATATATGATGACATAAAATATATGGTGACAATGCATTTTTCATTGTTGAGCACTATTTATTTTGAAATATATATAAAAATAAAAGTATGTAACATATAAAAGAGTAAATGCATTTGTCAAACAGACTGTTGAAGGATAAGAATAAAAGTCTGTAACATATTAAAAATTAAATACATTTGTCATACAAAGTGGTGAAAGATAAGAATAGAGTATGTAACATATAAAAATTTAAATGCATTTATATTTGAAATGTGTCAAAGAATAAA
>CBVK0101013817.1:0-10502 GCA_900067695.1 Picea abies
CTACTTGGAGAAGTATAAATAAGAGAGCAAGGGTCTCTTATGGGAGAGTCTTTCTTGAGCATATGTAAGATCTATTTTGGTGAAATATTTCTTCCAGGTACTCATGGTTGCATCAAAAGTTGCATAAGTCTGAGATTTTGATGGAGAAAGTTTTGGAGGTTTAGAAAAAACTAGTTTTATGAATGTGTACGTGGGTTACAAAGATCTAGGGCTAGTACATACATGGGATGCAGTGAGCCAGGGTGCAAACATACACATGTTGAAGGAAAGAAGGGCATGTACAGTTGGAAAAGACATGGAATATTTGAGTAAGTGCTAGTGCCAAGTTCCTAAAGTCTGAAGAAAGTTCTATATTGACATTCTACAGGTTCAGATCTACTATAGAGGTTCTGGTATGGGTAAATATTGTCTTGATTTACTCATGCTATGGTCAATGCTTGATGAATTCTTTGTATGGTTCTATTGATGACTAGATATGGTAGTTGATTGGTTGAGTAGTTCAGTTATGTTTTGATTGAGATATATGCATGATCTATGATGGTGTATGGATGAGAAACATGCATAGGTTGTTGGATAGTACTGGATATGGTTGTGTTTTGGCTATGGTACAGATTAGGAAGTGAGAGGAAGTTTGCAGTAACAGGTCACAAGTGGATGTGACAAAGGCATAAAGAATTTGAAGGGAAGGAGTTGTGAAGTTTTAGAAACCCTAGTTTCTAAAGGTGTACGCAAGCTGACAATGGGTCAGGGCATATACATATGTGTGTTGCAGTATACACAAGTCACGTACATATTCTAGTTGTAGTATAAATAGGTCGCATACTTGTTGACATATTGTATTCTATGTACAAGTTAAGTCTTGTACTTGATGATTGAATTCCTCTTATCAGTTGGTGTTGAGATTTGTAGGCTGAGTCTTGAATTGATATTTGGTTCTCTTGAGGAGTTATTTCTCTATCCAGTTGTTGCTGAAAACCCCCTAAGGATTGTAGTCCTTAATATAAAATAAAATTATGCATACATATTTTTTCCCTTGTGTTCCTTCTGGTTATGGCTTATTGATGATGTTTGTTGTTGAGATATGTTCACATACAACTTGTTATAAATGAAGGTAAATAATGATGAGTTAATGGTGATTTCTAACTAAGGTATTTTGTAAAGGAGTAAAAATATCCCTACATTGATTCACCCCCCACCCTCTCAGTGTGTTCAATGTGTCCAACAAATGTATTAGTCATTATAGTTTCCAACAATGTATAATTCATCATTGAGGGCATAAACAAAGGCCCCCCAAGTATGTATTGTCCTTAATTTTATAGACTCATATTGTTTATATCTCTTTGAGTCACTTTCCCACTAATATTTGACATGGAGAAGGGATTTAAGGAATACGAAGTTGATCTTTTAGATGTTAGAGATACTTTCAACATATCAATAACCCTCTAACATATTTAAAATTTTATCTAAAGCATATGCATTTGTATTTCCTTGAGATAAAGGAATATCAAAGTTAACTTATACCTTTAAGGGTGTCTCACCTCCAAAATGGTTACTTGTTGAAGGTTCCTTGCCCATTGTTAGCAGTAGTTGAAGGATTTGGGTGAATTTTTCCATCATCTTGTTCCTATGTCATATGGGGAATTTCTTGAGAAAAGTATTCATAATATCTCCTAATCCTTCATCTCTCCTTTTCGCTTCCATGGGAGGTCACTTCGGCTAGTGAGAGTAGTCATCTTCTAGAGAAACTAGGTCGAGACCTAAATCTCTATACCCTAAACTCATTAGGAACATGCACCGAGAAATAACAAGGAGAATATAGCTCTAATACCACCGATATAAATTTTACAGGGAATGAAATGAAACATACACAATAACATAGCAAATAGCATAGTGATATAGTGAAAACCCAACTTCTATTAATGAATAAAATAGTGGAATAATGTAGAACAAAAATTGGTTAGAATGGTGGTATCATGTCTGTAAACAGAGAGATATGTTGTCTATGCTCATTTATAATATATAATACTAGAGGATGAGATCATGAACTTTTAATATAAAGAAAGAACCTAAAGGAAAAAAACCTAACCCTAGGAGGTGAAGCACCAAAACGGTGTTTTTGGGCCTGAGGTGGTTTGTAATATTATAGATTTCAAGTGAATATTAAGTGTATAATCAAAAGTCATGATTTCTTATGATAGGAACTGTTTTCGATGTGTTGAACTCAAATTTTAGTGTGGCAACCAAAATGAACGTCTCTTCCTTACTCCTTTTCCTGCTTCCACAATTGATTCCTAGACATCACATTTGAGTGTGGAAACCTAAATGCACATCTCTTCCTTAAATATTCATCTAATTCTCACTCTATATCACAATTATCTCTTATATTTTTTCACAATTATCATGTAACCCCCAACTTTTTAACCTTTCTCATTCTAAATCTCTTAAATTATTTTAATTCAATTTTCGTAATTTTATGTTACTTAAGTTTATCTCATCCAAAACCACATCCTACCTAATTAACCCTACCTTTATCTATTGTTTCCCAAATCAATTTATTTATTTCTTTGATTAATTCAATAATTTAATACTCAACTCAACAATTTAATTTCACCCACTAATTTCTACTCCTTTTCCTCTCTTATTTCTCAACTGTCATATCTTACCTGTGATATCACTTATTCTCACCTCATCAGTGCATTAATTAAATTACTCTTTCTAATCTTTTATTTCCCTAACGTTCCTTCATAACTATCATTGAATAAAATAAAAAATTATTATTTATCTCAAATGATTTTCTCTTTTCATGTTATAAAGCATCGACCCTAACACTCTCTTCACCACTATCAGAGAAACTATCATAGCTTTATGTAATAAATAACTTATTAAAGTAGTAATAAATTAATAATACATTATTAAAATATTAATTTATTATTACATTTATTGTAAATGATGATATTTGACTATGATTATCATGATTATGGTTTTTTTATGATCATAACTATGAATGACATTAATACATTAATGTAAAATATAATGTATTAATTTAATTAATTAATACAGTAACACATTTTAATAAATACAATACTAAACATTAATACATTATATGTAATGTATAAATTAAAATATAAATTTACAATAATGTATAATGTAACATATTAATTAATTCATAGGTTAATAATTTAATATATCAATTTATTAATATATTTATATAAAATTAATTAATAGATTACTAAATATTAATAAAATAATAAAATAATACATTAATAATACATTATTAAAGTAATAATAATAAAAAATACAATTAATACATTATATGAATTAATAAATACATTTCTAAAATATTATTACATTAAAACATTAATAAAGTATTAATATAATAATAAAATAATAAAATAATAATATATTAATAAAGTTGTAAAACATTGACTTTAATACATGATTAAAGTATTACTATATATCATATTACATGCATGTTATATATCATATTACATACATGTTATAACATATTATATGTTATATAATATTATATTATATAACATATAATATCATATTATATGGTATATTAATATTATATTATATAACATATAATATCATATTATATGGTATATTAATATTATATGCATGATTAAAATATTAATACATTATTGTATAATTTAACATATTAAATAATTAATACAATGATAAATACATTATAAAAATGTATATATTATTAATGTAATGTATAAGTTAAAGTATAAATTTGCATTAATGTATAATGTAAAGTATTGATTGATTGATACATTAATAAATTAATCTTATAATTAATTAATACATTTATATAATATTAATTAGTATATTGTTAAAGTATTAATACACTAATAAATTAACAAATTAATAATACATTATTACATTAATGTAATGTAAAAATTGAAGTAAAAATACATTAATGTATGATGTGATACATTAAATTAAATTGTTAATAATGAATTAATAAATACATTATTAAAGTATTAATATGTTAATATATTAATTGACAATGATCATGGTTGAATATAGTTGATCGGGGTTTATTATGGTTGGCCATGTCAACGACTAACCTTTGTTGACCATGTGGATCTAATTATGGTGGGCCGTGTTCATTATTTTTTACCAAACTTTCCTATGGCATTATTGCATTGAAATGTTGATCATGTTTTGTTCGTCACATTACGACATTAGGTTTTGTTCATTAGATTGTGAAATCAAATTTCATTCGTCACAAGACATTGTAAGGTTATGATGATCAAATTACGATGAAGGATTTTTGTTTGTCACAATATGGTGATGGAATAGGTTTGTCAATGTTTGCCAGTGGGTTATGTTCATCACATTGCAACATTGGGAAATGTTTGTCTCATTGCAATGTTGCTCTATGTTTTCCACACTGCCGTATTGGGTTTTGTACATCACATTGTGACAATGGGTTGTGTTCATCGCATTGCAACGTATGGAAATTTCTGTCACAATGCGACATGAGGATATGTGTGTCACATTGCAACATGAGGGTATGTTCGTCACATTGCAAAGACAGGGAAATGTTTATCACATTCTGACATTTGTTTATGGTCATTACATTGTAATGACAGGGATATATTCATCAAATTGTAACAACATGGCTATGTTCATCACATTTCTACTAGGGTATATGTTCCTCACATTGTGACATTATATGTTTGGTATATTGTAACATTGTTATGTTCAACACATTGTGATGTTTGGAAATGTTTGTTATGTTGCAATGTTGGGATACATCTGTCCCATTGCACCATGAGAAAATTTCCATCACATTGTGATGACAAGGTGATGTGCAATACATTGCAAAATCTATTTATGTTTGTCACAATGTAATGTTACTATCCACATTCCAACAACATGCCTATGTTCGTCACATTGTGACATTAGTGTATGTTCATGACATTGTGACATTAGTTTATGGTTATGATATTGCAATGTCAATTTATGTTCATGACATTGTGATGTTACTATGTTCAACAAATTGCAACGTTTTTATGTTCATTAGATTGCAACATTACTGTGTTTGTCATTGTGCAATGTTAGTTTATGTTCATGACATTGCGACATCAGTTTATGTTCATGAAATTGCGACATCAATTTATGTTCATGACATTGCGACGTTACTATGTTCAACAAATTGCAAAGTTTTTATGTTCATCAGATTGCAACATTTCTATGTTTGTCACTGTGCAACGTTACTATGTTTAACACATTGCAACATTACTATGTTTATCACGTTCTCACATCCAATTGTGTTCGTTAGATTGGAATGTCAAGCCATGTTCATCGGATGATAGGGTTGGTGTTGGAATAGGTTTGACAAATTCTGACAGTGGATTATGTTCCTCACATTGCAATATTGAGAAATGTTCGTCTCATTTCAATGTTGGTCTATGTTTGTCGCATTGTCACATTAGGTTGTGCACATCATAATGCAAAAATGATTGTGTTCGTTGCATTGCAACGTTTGTAAATTTTTTTCACAATGAAACATCAAGATATGTGTGTCACATTGCAATGGGAGGATATGTTGATCACATTGTGACAATAAGGAAATATTTGTTATGTTGTCACGTTCGTTAATGTTTGTCACATTGTGAAGACAAGGATATGCCCGTCAAATTATGTGTATCCCCAAGTTATTAATGTTATCCACATTGTGACATATGTATATGTTCGTTACATTATGACGACAAGGTGATGCACAACAGATTGAAACGTCTACTTATATTTGTCATAATGTGATGTTACTATCCACATTACGACGACATGCCTATGTTTTCCTCATTGTGATGTCATTTTATATTCATTACTTTGCAATATTAGTATGTTCAGGAAATTGCAATGTTTTCATGTTCATGATATTTCAATGTTCCTATGTTCATCACTATGCGACATTACTATGTTTGACACAATGCAACATTACTATGCTTTTCACATTGTAATATCCAATTTTGTTCATCAAATTGGAACATCGGGGCATGTTCATCAAATGACAAGGTTACTATGTTTGATAGATTGTAACATTTGGAAATGTTTGTCACATTGAAATGTTGGGATATGTGCATCCCTTTGCACCATGAGGAAATGTTCGTCACATTTCGATGACAAGGTGATGTGAAACACATTGAAAAATATATTTATGTTCATGACACTGTGACGTTACTATCCACACTGCAACGTTTGTTTATGTTCATGACATTGGGGCATTAGTTTATGTTCATGACATTGCGATGTCAATTTATGTTCATGACATTTTGATGTTACTATGTTCAACAAATTATGACGTTACTATGTTCAATAAATTGCAATGTTTTTATGTTCATTAGATTGCAACATTGCTATGCTTGTCACTATGTGACATTACTATGTTTAGCACATTGCAACATTACTATGTTTGTCACGTTGTTATGTCCAATTTCATTCATTAGATTGGAACGTCATGGAATGTTCATCAAATGATAAGGTTGATGTTGGAATAGGTATGACAAATTATGATAGTGGGTTATGTTCCTCACGTTGCAATATCGATAAATTTTCGTCTCATTGTAATGTTGGTCCATGCTTGTCACACTGCCACATTGGGTTGTGCACATCACAATGCAATAATGGGGTATGTTCGTCACATTGCAACATTTGGAAATGTATGTTACAATGCAACGTCAAGATATGTGTCACATTGCAACGTGAGGATATGTACATCCCACTGTGACAATAGGGAAATATTCGTCATGTTGTCATGTTCATTTATTTTTGTCACATTGGGATGGCATGGCTATGTCCATAAAATTATGTGTGTCCCCAAGGAATTAATGGTTATCCACATTGTGACATATGTGTATGCTTGTTACATTATGATGTCAAGGTGATGTGAAACATATTGCAACATTTTTTTATGTTTGTCATAATGTGAAGTTAATATCCACATTGCAAAGACATGGCTATGTTCTCTACGTCGCCATGCCATTTTATGTTCATTACTTTGCAACATTAGTATGTTCAAGAAATTGCAATGTTTTCATGTTCATCAGATTGCAATGTTACTATGTTTGTCATTGTGTGGCGTTACTATGTTTGTCACTATGTGACGTTACTATGTTTGACACAATGCAACATTACTATGTTTGTCACATTGTAACGTCCAATTTTGTTCATCAGATTGGAACATCGAGGCATGTTTGTCAGATGAAAAGGTTACTATGTTTGACACATTGTGACGTTTGGAAATTTTTGTTACATTGCGATGTTGGGATATGTGCGTCCCATTTCACCGTGAGGAAATATTCGTCACATTTCAACAACAAGGTGATGTGCAACACATTGAAAAATCTATTTATGTTCTTGATAATGCGATGTTACTATCTACATTGCAACAAAATGTCTATGTTCGTCACATTCTGGCGTCAATTTAGGTTTATGACATTGTGACATCATTTTATGTTCATGACACTATGACATCAATTTATGTTCATGACATTTCAACGTTACTATGTTCAACAAATTGTGACGTTACTATGTTCAACAAAATGCAACATTTTTATGTTCATTAGATTGCAACATTACTACGTTTTTCATTGTGCGAGGTTACTATGTTTAACACATTGCAACATTACTATGTTTGTCACACTATCGCATCTAAATTTGTTCGTCAGATGGGAATGTTAGGGCATGTTCAATCGCATCTAAATTTGTTCGTCAGATGGGAATGTTAGGGCATGTTCATCGGATGATAGGGTGGGTGTATGAATAGGTTTGACAAAGTTTGATTCTGGGTTATGTTCCTCACATTGCAATATCGGGAAATGTTCGTATAATTTCAATAATGGTATATGTTTTTTGCATTGCCACATTGGCTTGTGCACACCACAATGAGATAATAGTTTATTTTCATCATATTGCAAAGTTTGAAATGTTTGTCAGAATGTGACATCAGGATATGTGTGTCACACTGAAAACCGAGGATATGTTCTTCACATTGTGATGATAGGGAAATATCCATCATGTTGTGATATTTGTTTATGTTTGTCACATTGCAATGACATGGCTATCTCTATCAAATTATGATGACATGGCTATGTTCATCACATTGTGATCAAGGTATATGTTCCTCACATTGTGACATCTCTATATGTTCATTACATTAGGACGATAAGGTGATGTGCAATAGATTGCAACGTCCATTTATTTTTTTCACAATGCGACCTTACTATCCACATTGCGACGACATTCCTATGTTCACCACAATGCAATATCGATTTATGTTCATCACTATGCAACATTAGTATGTTCAAGAAATTGTAATTTTTTTATGTTCATTAGAGTGCAACATTACTATGTTCGTCATTGTGCGACATTATTATGTTTGACACAGTGTAACATTACTATGATCATCACATTGTAATGTCCAATTTTGTTCATCAGATTGGAACATCGATGGATGTTTGTTGAATGACAAGGTTACTATGTTCGACACATTGTGATGTTTGGAAATGTTTGTCACAGTGCGATGCTAGGATATGTGCTTCCCATAGCATCATGAGGAAATGTTCGGCATTTTGCGATGACAAGGTGATGTGCAACACATTAGAAGATCTATTTATGTTCGTCACAATGCGACGTTACTATCCACATTGCAACAACATGTCTATGTTTGTCATAGTGCGACGTTAATTTATATTCATGACATTGCGACGCCATTTTATCTTCATGACATTGCGATGTTACTATGTTCAACAAATTTCAATGTTTTTATGTTCATCAAATTGCAAAGTTACTATGTTTTACATTGTGTGATGTTACTATGTTTGACACATTTCAACAACACTATTTTTTTCATGTTGTTACATCAAGTTTTGTTCGTCATATTGGAATGTCGAGGAATGTTATTTGGATGTTAAGGTTGGTGTTGGAATAGGTTTGACAAAGTCTGATAATGGGTTATGTTCCTCACATTTCACTATTGGGAAATATTCCTCAGGTTTGACAAAGTCTGATAATGGGTTATGTTCCTCACATTTCACTATTGGGAAATGTTCATCTTTGGTCTATGTTTGTGGTATTGCCACATTGGGTTGTGGAGATCAAAATGAGACAATGGGTTGTGTTCATCACATTGCGACATTTGAAAATGCCTCTCATAGTGTGACATCACGATATGTGTGTCACATTTCAACATGATAATATGTTCATCACATTGTGATGAGAGGGCATTGTTCATCACATTGTGACATTATTTTATGTTTGTCACATTGCGAAGACAAGGCTATGTGCTTCAATTTATGAGGACATGGCTATGTTTGTCACATTCTAATCAGTGTATATGTTTGTCACACTGTGAAATTTGTATATGTTCATCACATTATGATGACAAGGTGATGTGCAACACATTGCAATGTCTATTGATGTTCATCACACTACGATGTTTCTATCCACATTACAATGACTTTCCTATGTTGGCCACATTGCAACGTCGATTTATGTTCATCACTTTGTAACATTAGTATATTCAATAAATTGCAATGTTTTTATGTTGATAATATTGCAGCGTTACTATGTTTGTCATTGTGCGACATTACTGTGTTTTACCCAGTGCAACATTACTATGTTTGTCATGTTGTAATGTCCAATTTTGTTCATCAGATTGGAACATCTAGGCATTTTTCATCGGATGACAAGGTTGTTTTTTGTTCGACACATTATGAAATGGAAGTTTTGGTAAAAATTAAAAAAAAAAAATCTAACTAAGTCGTTCTTTTCTAAAAATTATAGGAACATTGAACTAATGCGATATATTACATAGAAGGAAACTTAGAATGATATTTGTTCTATGAAAATTGATAGAATAAGATATTGAATTGTAAAATCTATCCCTTAAAAATAAGCATATATAAAATTAGAGCATGCATGTATGCATTCCTCTTTTAGTAGAAAAACATAAAGGAAGGGGTCAAAATAAATTATGATTTATAGTAGAAAAACATTTAACCGAAATTCATTTATAACTAACTCTATTAATATTGTATTATACAATATACATTAATACATTTTTAATAAATACATAACTAAAGTAGTAATACATTAAGAAATTAATACATTAATAATACACTAATTAACAAAATATTAATACACTACATTCTGTTTAGATTCAACACAAAGTATTTATATTTTATATGTTAGTGTTTTGATTATTATTTTAAGCAATTTAAAACCAACAAAATAATCATTTATAAGAGATGTCAAAACAATAAGATACATAATTATAATAATAAAATAAATAAAAATACATAAATTTTTAATGATAAAATAAATTTTTAAATATATTAATGAAAATGACTCAAATGTATTTTTTTTATAATTAAATTTTATAAAAAAATATTAAATATACAAATTAGATAAAAAAAATTCACAATTAAATAAATAATTTATTATAATAATAATAATAATAATCTATTTTTAAGGTCACGGCCAAG
>CBVK0101013824.1:0-10844 GCA_900067695.1 Picea abies
TTCATAGCCTCATTGTACTCATCTTCTTGTGAATGAGCACAGTTGTCACATCTCTTCTCAAAGATAAGTCGCCACCATTCTAGCAAGCTTGTTTTCCGTTGCATTTTACAGTTTCAGCTTATTCTTTATTGAATAGAAACCAATTTTATTGTATATTTGTTATTATGTGTTAAGTATCTTTTAATAATAATCTATATTCATTTTTTATGCTCATAAAATTTGGATCACCCTCAGCCAAGTGACGAAGGGTGATGGCAGGGAAAAGTTCGCGTGGGCGAAGGCACAACAATGAGCATTTGATGATCTGAAGCATTGCTTGTGCTAAACTCCAATACTCTCCTTACCTGATCTGAAACAATCATTCAATATTGATACTGATGCATCTGACTATGTTGTAGGCAAAGTTCTTATTCATCACGGTCATTCAGTAGCATACCATAGTGAGACACTCTCAAATATTGTCTGGAAATACCCCACCCATGACAAGGAAATGTATTCCATTGTACAAACCTGTCGTCAATGGAAACATTACATTCTGGGAAAGGAGACAATCATCCACACTAATCACAAGCCTTTGCAGTTCATACAAACACAGGGGAAGTTGCAAAACGACCACCATCATAAGTGGTCCACCTACATGCAGCAATTCCATCTCAACCTCAAGTATAAGACAGGGAGCACAAATCGTGTCATTGACTTCCTCAGTTGACCTTTCATGGTTGCACTCACCACCGTGCTCCATTCATGTGGGCATGAGGCCTCTTAGTGGCCCCAACTTTATCAGCAAGATCCAGACTTCGCCACCACCTATCAGCTCTTGGGTATAGGCACGAATGTCACCGATTTTCACATTCAGGATGGATTGTTATACCATATAGGCCATATTTGTGTTCCTACAAGAAAGCATGCAAAGATTATTTGGGAGGCTCACTACAGTTGGATGGAAAGACATTTTGGCGTCGAAAAAACTATGGTCGTTCTACAGAAACATTTTTATTAGCCAAAACTTCGACGGACGTCAACAAGTATATCATATATTGCATTGTTTGTGCCATTTCCAAGAAAGACATCAAGAAGCAAGGATTATACACCCCTCTTCTTACTCCTGAGAGGCCTTGGGAATCCATCTCGATGGATTACATGTCTGGCCTTCCATCCACCAAGCAAGTCAATGATTGTGCATTTGTAGTGGTTGATCGGTTTTTAAAGATGGTCATTCTCACAGCCTACAAGAAGAGCATCACAATGACAGATATTGCCAATCTCTTCTTCGAACGAGTGTGGGTCCATTTTGGGATACCATAGACCATCATCTTCAATCGGGATAGCAGGTTCCTTAGCACATTTTGGTCGAGTCTCTTGTCACTATTGGACACCAAACTCACTAAATCCACTGTCTTCCACCCTCAAACCGATGGTCAAACAAAGTTCGTCAATCGTATGATTGTTCACATATTGCACATGTATAACTCTAAGAATTCACGTACATGGGATGAGAGTCTTCCCTATTTTCATCACAGCTACAACAGGGCTCTCAATAGCTCCACTGACCATAGCCCCTTTCAAGTGGGGTTAGGATTCCAACCCTTAGGTCCCATTGATATTGCACTACCTCTTGCAACAACACAGACAGGTTCTTCCCATGTTCAGTCTAAGGCTAACAAAGCCACCAGATTCATTGAGAGGATTCAGCACATTCTCCAACATGTGCATGAGATTTTGCAGAAATTCGATGCTAAGTACAAGTAGTTCCATGATCAACATAGAGCACCGCACAAGTTCCAGGTGGGAGACAAGATATGGTTACATTTGCAGAAAGAATGCCTTACATGGCCCCATCAGAAGCTTCATCCACTTCGTTATGGACCTTACACTATCACCAAGGCTGTGGGTGACAATGATTTTGAGCTCAACACTCCCCCCTTCCTTGGCTTGCACATAGTGTTCAATGTGGACCTCCTTTAGCCATATTTTCCACCATTATTGGACACCTCGAAGATCACAGAACAATTGACACCAACAAATCTCAACCCTGACTACATGGAACATGCATCCACTGATCAAATAGTGGACACACATGTCAAGGGCACTCACTAACAGAGAATCCAGCTTTACCAGGTTGTCAAGGCAGGGCAGCTCCTGCACTAAGGAAAGTGGCTCACCCGGAGCCAAATTCAGCAAAAATTTCCTCACCTGATGGGGTCACTCAACGTAATGGAGACCATTACTTCCTAATGAGGGAGGACTAATCTAGGTGAATATTGGTGGCCACCCACCTATTCCAACTGGCTCTTATTGACAATTTTTAGTTCAACACGTTCTTGTGTAATTCTTTGTAATTGTGGGTTCTACACTTTCGGGGATATATGAATCCCTACACAGCTTCCATGTGGATATTAGTGGGCACCCACCTAATCCAACTATCTTATTTTGGAATTTTTCATTTCAGTACATCTTTATGTACTTCCAGGGTCGTTTTAGGGTCCTAAACAATGTTTTTTTGGCTTGTCATGGTCAAATTGTAGACAAATTTAGAGTTTGATGGAATAATGTGTAGTTCTCGTAAAGACCTTTCCAACGGGCTATCACATGCCTAAAATGGAGGTCGTATGCAAAAGTTACGACCCCTGGAAATTAAGGTACAAACTTACCCATCGAGGTCCACATAACTTTTGGTGTTTCATCTCCTAGGGTTAGGTTTTTGGATGTCTAGGGTGTTGGCATTCATGAGTAATTTTCAAAAGGACTCTAAAGTCTCACTATAATCATTATGCTCATATGGATGCATGTAGCAACCACATCTCTTCTTAGAGATAGCTACCACCATTCGAGTAAGTTGTTTTCAGTTCTGCAGTTTTACAGTTTCAACCTATTTTATTTATTCAATAGAAGTTATTGTTCACTGGATATCTGTTGGTGTTCTCTATATATTTGTGTTATTGTATTCAGTTTGTTATTCATTTCGTTCCGCTCATAAATCCAGATCAGTGAGTTGCATTGTAACAATTGTTGGTTGTTGGTTTGATGGTAGTTTTCCCTAGCAGCAAGTTCCCTTGAGTTCCCAGCTGAGAGATTCCTAGCTACCTATGCCAGAGAGATCTTGATAAACGAATAACACATTCCTTTTATTAACCCTGAGATACAAATGGCACATCCCTTGGGTTATACCTGGTAAACAAATGGTGCATTCCTTGGGTTGGGTAGGTCAGGAAGAAGAGAGTTGGGAGAGAAATCAAGATAGTGGTATGAGAATATCAATTGTGTTATGAGAAATTATGAAGCAGATGAGGGTTCCTAGAGTTCCCAACTGTGTGATTCCTAACCAACCAAATTCCCTAGGGGGGATGATAAACAAATGGTAAATCCTGAGGGAATGTGAGCAGTGAAGGGGGTGCATTCCTTAGGTAGTGCAAGTTGTGGGGAAAAGAGAAATTTGGAGGTTTGGAACTGTTGTGATAATAGGACTTGGGTTTTGGCAGCTATGTGTGGAGAGGGGACAACCAATGGGTCGGATCTCACTGTGGACTCATAGCCTCAGCTCGAAGGTGGCTTGTTGATGAGAGAAAATGATCAGCAGTGCCTATGGTTGGGAGGTTCATCCTTTGTTTGCAGCGAGTTGGTTAATCATTAACAGATAAGTGTTTTTGTTGTATCATTTATGATTATTTCGATGTGTAAATGATTTATATGAATGTTGTGTGCTTGTTGTTGGCTTGAACAATTTCATTCATGTTTAATATATGTTGTTATATGCATTTAGAACCGTGGTATCAGTCAAATGGTTAGATTTGGGTGTGATCTATAGCTGGTAAACTACACAAATTAATTAAGTATAAAATCTTAGTTTTTATGTGTATTTTGCACTGTAATGTCCCTTGGTTGAGCTCGGGAATGTTACATTATGGTATGAGTCATAATAAAGAGAGTTTGGTATTTGGGTGGTTGGGTACATTACAAAGTGGTATCAGAGATGTAATTAAGATTTTTGTGTGGCATGACCCTACCAAGATGGTTGGGTACGTTACACTTTTTGTCTTAATGAATGTAACACCAAACAAATATTTGTTGGTGATGATAGATTTCTTAGTGTTATAGAGTTTGGAACAATTCAATTATATGATGGTCATTTTAATGATGTATTATGTGTTCCAAGTCTCTCCTACAACCTTTTATCAATATATCAAATCACTCATTATAGAGTCTGGAACAATTCAATGATATGATGGTCATTTTAATGATGGATTATGTATTCCAAGTCTCTCATGCAACCTTTTATCAATATTTCAAATCACTCATTCATCTGAAGGTAAAAAAATAAAGTTTTTATTATGGAAATTTGAGGTCTAAAATGGGCCTCCTATGGAAAAATAATAAAATAATAGTTAACATAATAAAATAAGAGTTATGAATTTTCAAAGGGAAAGAAAGAAAAGTGACTTTTTTTTAATCATATTTTTTACTTATACCTCTACAAGTTTACTCGAATTTCAAGTGTAAGCACTCATTGGAAGCAAAATTTAATTATGCGTCCAATGAGTGCTTACACTTGAAATTTGAGCAAAGTTATAAGGAAACAAGTTGAAAATATGATTAAAAATTAGTTTTCTTCATTTGCCTCCAAAATTATTTACCCTTATGGTTCACATCATATTCTTGAATTCTATTGGTCCTTTTAAACTTGATTTTGATAGTACATTTTTGTTTTGAGACCCATTTTTAACCTCAAAATTCTCCTAATGCACCTCACCAAGTTCTATTCAAGGATTTAAATGATCCCGAGCATGTCCAAGCAACTAGGATTGTTGATGATTTTACCAGGTTGTATACATTTGACAACTTTGGGTCATCAACTTTTCCATCTGTCTTTATTGCTCATAGTGATGACTTGAGCAAACTTTGGCATGAGCGATTTGGTCATCTAAACTAATGTTCATTGCAGCGGTATGTAATCAAAATATGATGACCGGTCTTCCTCTCATTTTTTGTAGAGATGGTGTTTGTGTTGGTTGTATTCTAAGAAAACATCATTGAAACAATTTTGACAAACTTGCCTCTTAGCACACCTCGGCCCCCTTACAACTTGTTTAAAGTGATTTTGTAGCTCGTTTCCTTCTCCTTCTTTTTCTAGGTTCAAGTACTTATTAACTTTCATTGATGACTTCTCTAGACACACTTGGGTTTATTTCTTAAAACTTAAGAGTGAAACTTTTGACATGTTTTTGGCCTACAAGGCCCTTGTAGAAAAACAATTTGGTCATCAATTGCACAAGTAAAAATAGATAATGGAGGAGAATATGTTAACAAAAAAATTATAACTTACTACACCACACATGGCATTCATATGAAACAAACTAATCCATATACACCACAACAAAATGGTGTTGCTGAGAGAAAAAATCGCACATTAAAGGAAATGTCAAATTGCATTATCCAATCTAAGGAACTAAGTCTTGATTTTTTGGTGGAAGCAAATAATTGTGTCAATTATATAGAAATCACACTCCGACAAATGATTTAAAAAATATAACACCGGAAGAAGCATGGAGTAAAATTAAATCAAATGTAAGCCACTTCCGTGTGTTTGATAATGAAACATGGGCTCACATTCCTAATGAGAAAAGGAAAACATTATATCCTAAAAGTGAAAAGTGCATTTTGTTTTTATATTCTAAAGATTTAAAAGGTTATAGACCTCATTCCAATGGAATTATTATTAAGAGAGATGTTAAGTTTGATGAAAATATCTCGGCCTACAAGCCTAATTCAACATTTGTGCCATCTTCTCTTCCCAACTTTTCTAATAGTGATCATATTCTAGTTTCTTCTTCAGATGATGACAGTTATGATGAAAATCCACCTCATCTTCCTCACATTCCTCCTATTGGGTCCATTGAACATGAACCTAAACTAGCATCACAATTTCCCATATGGCTCTGTAAAAAACGAGGAGGAGTTGGTGGTCTTGCGCATGATCCTACATGTCAATGGTGTACACATTCACAGTTCGAGTTAGCCTCCTCTCTTTTGGCTCTTATGATCCAAAAACATTTGCAAAATATTTTGGCCATCTAGATAAGGACAAAACAATGAATCAAGTTTCAAATACTTATGATCCAAAAACATTTGCAAAAGCTTGTTGCCATCTGGATAAGGACACAACAATGAATAGAGAATATTGTTCCTTAATGGAAAATGATACTTGGGATCTTGTACCTTTTCTGAAAGGAAAGCAACTTGTCATAAGCAAATGGGTGTATAAAACTAAGTATGCATCATATGGAAGTGTTGAAGACATATGGCTCGAATAGTTACCAAAGGATTTTATCAAGTTGAAGGAATTGACTATAATGAAACCTTTGCCCTCATATCTAAAATGAATTGCCTCCACCTTGTTCTAGCCCTTGTCGCCTCACATAAATAGTAGGTCCTTCATATGAATGTTAAATCAACCTTCTTGCATGTGGATTTGCAAGAAGAAAATTACATGGAACAACCTCCTAGCTATGTTCAAAATGACTCCAACCTTGTTTGTCGCCTTAAAAAATATCTCTCTGGTCATAAGCAAGCTTCTCGAGCTTTGTATGCTAAAATGGATAGCTTTCTTCTTGACACCAAATTTTCTAGGTGTCATTATGACCCTAATGTCTATACCAAGAAAGTAGGTAATCATCTCATAATACTTGTTCTTTATGTTGATGACCTTATTCTCACTAGTAGTGACCACAAACTTTTAAACCATGTGAAATCTATCATTAAGAAGAAATTTGAAATGATAGACTTAGGATATTTGCATTATTTCCTTAGCCTCTAAGTATGTATGTGACCTTATTCATCGCTTTCACATGAAAGATTGTAAACCAACACCATCTCCATTCCAATCTAGAGTCAAACTTGCTACCACATGTACTGCACCTGAAGTACATGCCACTTTGTACATTCGGTTAGTTGGTATCCTTTTATATTTGACTCATACCTATCCTAATATTTCCTTTGTTGTTGGTCTTATTTCCCGATATATGTAAACATCCCATGATAGACATTGGAAAGCAACAAAAATGATTCTTTGGTATATCTGGGGTGCAGTTCAGTTTGGGATACATTACAGTTAAGGGGAAACTATTTTGTTGGTTGGTTTCACTGATTCTGATTGGGTAGACAACCCTAATGATCATAAGTCTACTACATGTTATGTTTCTCGTCTTGGTTTTGGATCTATCACTTGGGCTTGTAAGAAGCAGCAAGCTCTTGCTCTTTCTTCCACGGAAGAAAAATACCAAGCAGTGGTTAATGCAAGTCAAGAAGCCATGTGGCTTTCACAAATCCTTTCAGAGTTTGAATTCCAACAACAACATCCAACCACCCTCTGATGTGACAATCAAAGTGCCATCAAGTTTGTCAAAGATGTAGTTCAACATCAACGCAACAAACACATGGAGCTACACATGCACTTCATCAGAAATCTTATTCAAGATCACGATCTCAAAGTGTTGTTTTGCCCTACAAATGATCAAGTTGCAAACATTTTCACAAAGTCTCTTACAGAAGTGAAGTTTTTCAAACTTCAATCTATGTTAGAAATTCATGAAGTTGTTTTTAAGAGGGGATAGACTTTAATGCCTCCTTCCCACTCCTATTGTGTCACCTTTGTAAATCCTTCAATCCTATCCCAAGTTGTTCTCAAGGGGAGATGTTAGAATATTTAGACACTTGGGAGTTAGTTAATATCAACTTGGTTTAATGTGTCTATAGGTAAAGTGTGTTTCTTTATAGTGTTTCCTTAGTATGCATTAGTATTCATTTGTAGTTATGTAATCTTATGGTCACGATATGTTCTAGACATGAAGTGATATGATGGTTCATATTCTCCTTGATACTAACAACTATATTAATATGTGGCTTAACACCTGATTGGTCCATGATCTCTATTTAAATAGCACGGAGGGTCATTTGTTGAAGATTAATGTAAAATTCTTTTCTTTTGCATTAATATATTGCCTCAAGTGGCTATGTTGGCTAGGGTCATGGACTATTTTCCTCTTTGTGGGTTTTACCCGCGTAAACACTAGGATACTAATATTTGATCCATTTGTGTGAGTGGTTTCTTAAGGTGTTTGACCTGTGTGGAAATACTTGATTTTGTCAAACAAAAAACACATTAGTCACAAATTTACCCTCGACTTACCTATATTACTCACACTAGCCAAATGTGGGGTTGGTTGGAAAAGCTCTTCACCTAAACATAAAATTCTTCTTGAAAACTATAAATATCAATAAATGACCAAAAATTATTTGCATCCCCTTTGAAGGCATTGATCTATCATTCTGAATTAGCCTCATTCCTTTAAGCTAGTCAAAAAATAATACTTTCAATCAATGTGTAGTGTTTTATGTTAAATCACTAATATATTATATCCAACCTTTATATCAATTATCTACTAATTGATGATGTAGACCCTCTCAGGGTCTCTATACCCACAAGTGTAGAGTTCTAATAAAACTCTGCTCAGCTTAATTCTCGAGATGCTCTCGATTCTATTCTCGGGCCCAAAATCCCCTTTAACAGAGCTTTGTAATACTTTGATCTCGCACTAGACCTCACGATGCTTAACTCGTAGCACTCAAACCTCTTCGTCCACGTGTCCATGCGTTGTGACCAATGCTTATCCACTTGAGCGCTCAAACCTGGGCACTAATCCTCTATGTGACTAATCCCCATGTGTTCGGGCTCTGTGACCATGAGCTTCTCGCCTTAAGTGCTAAATCCTTAGCGCTTATCTTCCATATGACTATGCATCGGAACCATGGGCACGGATGCCAAATGTCGAACTTTCCCAAAGAGCGCGAACTTACTCCCTTCTCATCCCAATCTGGTGGATGTTATAATCTCGTCCATTGATCAAATGAAATGATCAACGGTCGATGTTAAAACCTAATTTATAGAACTATTAAACACTAGTCGTTGATTTCGCGGCTCTGTCCTGGACCATGGATTTTTCTTAATCCAGAGTCAACACAAGTCGTGGGTCAGTCAGAGCCTGATGTTTATCATCACCGGAATACCAGAACATTTCAATTTACCACACTCCCAATACCCAATTCAGTATGATGTGTCGCTAACCACGTGGAACTGCTGACGTGGATTTGCCACGTGTCGACGTTGACTAGGTTGCCACGTGTCACCTCGAGCTGTGACTTTTACACGCTCCAACTGTCGAATGGACACTAACACGTGTCGTCCTTCGTGTGGGCCATATGCCACTCTTTGAGGGGTTGCATATGTGTGTTGACATATGTCAAGACCGGACTATCGGACTTCTCTTTGCACTTAAGTACTCTCTCTACCTAATCCGATATGTTAAAGGTCAATCTCCTTCATTGATATGATATATTGCTAAGTCGTCGATATTCTAGACGAATGGACGATCGATCATCTGTATACATTGCACCTTCATTGTGTTCTAGATCACTATTGATCTGTATTCCTCAACAGATGAACGCCACGCATGTCGGATCCTGGACTGTCAGAATTTCCAAGCTTTACTCCACTCGTTGGCTTCCGACCAGACAAGATCGATGGTCAGGGTTATTCCCAACAAGGATCTGATGGCTCGGATCTTTCCTTCAACAGTGCCCATTGGACGTTAACTTCCTTGTACCTTATAAGTTCTGATAAGATTGTCATCCGTCGATCTACTCTGCAATCGATGGCCAAATCTAACTCTGCCACCGAATTGTTGGATGTTGAAACTTCTACAATTTTGAACACCTTGTAATCTCCGATGTCTGTGGTCCCCTATAACAAGGATCGTCGATCTGTACCTAGATCGAATGATCATGATCCTTCAATCGAGGACTTTGTTATGGTCTCGATTCGACGTTCAGAACTTATCTTGGCCTTGATCTAACGATCGCAAGTTCTCTCTATGAGTATCACTTGGCACGATCTGGATCGTTGATCCTTCCAATGATCAATGATCAACGACCGTTCTAGCTTCTGTTGCGTACAAACCTGAAACAAACACTCGATCTTGTCTGCACACAACGCTAATCAGCATGCCGAGGTTATTCTATGATTTCAATGACTCACACTTCATCCATTGAAGCACGAAGACGCCATTTAAGTACACAGGGATTATATTAATGAATCTATACATGAATTGTACAAAGGCCTTCTTGCCTTATGGACCTAATTTACATTCTATTGGCCTCTTACACACTCACAACTCTCACTCTATCATGACACACACATCATGTGTTCCTCTCATACCCGTAGGCTTACAATTTTTAAGCATGGAAGGTCTGGATGTTAATCTAATAACACTAAAGTTAATGTGATTAAACCTAATAAAAACTAAGATGTTAATCTAATGAAACTAGAGATAATGTGATTAAACATAATAAGTGAATAAAGTTGGTAAATTTATCCAATGATTCATGTATTACTGTTATTAAGTCTATTAAGCATGGAAAAAAACTAGTCAATTTTTATCCAATAATTAAGGTTAGAAATAAAGGGATCTAGTTACAAAATTTGAAAACTACATGACCTCTACATCTGCTTTTTATGCCAAAATTTGAAAATTACAATTGATAATAAGAACTCTACAATGAGTTTGGGTATCTACGATTATAAGTTTTTAAATCTGATTTTTTTTTTTCATACATCACCTTTGCATACCAAAAAAATAACATTAAAATTGATTATAAGAACTTTACATTGAGTTTGGACAAATGAGATGATAAGTTCTTTAATTTGGATTTTTATTGTTCATTAATTATAGTCTTTTGCTTTTGTTTTTTTTATGCTGGCGGAATCGGCAACTGGGTCGGTCTCGTACTCGCGT
>CBVK0101013836.1:0-11218 GCA_900067695.1 Picea abies
ATATATATATATATATATATATATATATATATATATATATATATATATATCATGGTATGCATAGATGTTCATACTTTTGCTTAATGATAATATAAGTGCCAATGGTACTTTGAACACCAAATAAAATATGAAATTATTGAGATGGTGTATTGTTCCCATAAAGATTGAATATATATAGGGAATTTAGTTGCATTGACCAATTTTTAGTCTTTTTTTTATTTGAAATCACTTATAGAGTTTGGTTGTATCCATTCATAAACAAAGCATTTTCCTATCATCTCAAAGAAAACAAAAACAACCATCATCCCATACCTCAAGAGTAGGAGAAAACTTTGAAGTCAAGAAACATATCCAATTTATATGTGCCTACTTGAAAATAGAAAACAATGGAACCAACTTAGTATCTTGATATCTATTGCCATTTTTTTCTAGTTTTTGTGTGCAGGCTACACTGAGGACAAATATATTTTTACAAGCCATAGAAATAGATATCGTAAGTTAATTCAACAAAATATCTATGTTAGTGAATTGAGTGGTATATAATTCCCTTTATTACATATCATATGGTGTCAGAGTACTTGAATCCTTGACGATAATGTAGTTGTTATTACTTTGAAGAGAAAGTAGATTCAATATGGGTAAATAAAATAGAGAGAGCTTGGAAGACCTACAAGGTACTAATGCTCAATTTTAAGAGGAGAACAAGGATTTGAGGGAAAAAGTATAAACATTTAACCAAACGATGAAAGAGATGGAGAAGAACCTTAAGATTTTGAAAATATTGATATCATTGCTAAGGAAGAAATTTGTTGAACACCAAAACATTCTCATTACAATTATGGAAACTTAGGACAATAGAAGAGTTAAACTTATGCAAATATAAGATAAGGCCATCAATATGGATAGATAGAAGGAGAAAAATTTCACTGAGATGATGAATCATATGCAACAAAGTTTTCCTAGAAGGAGTAGGAATTAGAACATCTCCAAGCATCTACCCAAGAGCTCAAAGAAGCAAATAAGCCTTCAACTAATACTAGCAAAGACAACACCATGAACGAGATGACTATTGTAATATCACCATCCATAGAAATTTATCAACATCATCTTGGTGAATTTGGAAAGAATACTAGAGGCATTATAGAAAAAATTTTAAGTTAGATGGAACATGTTGGACAAGGGCTAGGAAAGAGAAGAAAAAGGAATTTTAAGCCCCATTGTAGCTCAATAGAGGGTCAATAATGATGTCCTATGTTTTGATGGTAGATAAGAAAAGGACACAGAATCCAAGATCATGTTTTTGAAAGAAAATGACATGGAAGTGTTGGATTTCTCATATTAAGGAAGATAAGAAAAAAATGAAGTTAGTATCCCACTACCACCTCATCCTTCTTGGGGAAGATTACATAAGGGTAGTGATGAGGAAGGGTTCAAGGACTCAACCTACACATGTTGTTGGGACATGATTTTGGGGACTAGTTTTGGGAACTGTAGAGGGTAAAACCACACAAACAAAGCAAAAGGTTGGCCAAGGATCAACACGTGCAAAAGAAGGAAAGACACTTGGCGCACTTTCACATGTAGGGATCAACGCACACAAAATAAAGAAGATTATTGGAATCCATTGGGAATTTAGAGTCCATTGATATGGGCTAAGCCCCATTGAAATTGTATAAATATGTAAGGGTTTTGGGATAGATAAGGAGAGAGGAGAGATAGAGGGATACAGAGATATATAGGGAGTGGAGAATTGGAAAACAAAAAAGGGAATTTTGTATATGTCAGGATGTTGGTTATGTCTGAGACATAATGTATGAGAGCAGTTTGCATATTTTGTAAAGGATGTTATGAATAATATAATAAGAAGCCGACCATTGTGGATGTATCCCATCATGGGTGAACCACGTTAATCATGGTGTCTATGTGTTATTATGTGTTTGAGGTTCTATTTATTGCACACATATGATATATGTTATGTTACTATGAATATGTTACATGTTACTATGTTTTTGTGCACATGATATAAGGAATTCAAAACAAATGCTAGGTAGAATGATTATAAGGATTGTTTCCATCCCTTCATCACTGCAAAACATGGGTCTTGTAGAAATTTGGTTTCTATAGTACCCCGTATGACCCAATGTTGCCCACAATTGTTGCACAGAAGTAGGTGGTGGCAGATCAACAATAACAAGAATCTTCGCAGGATCAACCAAAAGTCCCTTTTTACGACTACATGACCCAACATAATACCAAATGTTGTGTAGAAAATATACTTCTTCAATTTCAAGGAAATACAAAACTATCTACATTTGTCCAACATCAAGTGCAAAATTTCAATATGGTCCTTCAAAAAACTGAACATTGTCCAATCATCTAAATATACTTCTAGGAATTTATGAATAAATTATTTAAAATCATGAGAATAGCTCAGGAAAATACTGTTGATGAATTTTTAAATCCAAAAGGCATGACGATATACTGATAACATCACCATTCCTTCGCAAATGTTGTCTTATTCCTATCCTCTTGCACAATTCTTATCTGGTGATACCTAGAGAATCCATCAATAAATGAGTAAGCTTATTCTCCTTCTATATTTTTCAAAACTTCATCTAGAAATGGGGCAGGAAACGGGTCATGTGATATAGAATCATTCAATTTCCACAGATCCATGCACATTCTGATTCCACCCATTTTATTGTCATGGACCACCATCATATTGATCCATTCTGACTCTGTGACAGGCTCAATAATCCTAGCTTCTAACGTCCTAAATATTTGTACTTTCACTTTATTCTTATATAATGCGTTCAATTAGTACGGTCTCTGCATCACTGGCTTGGCATTCAACTTCAAAGGGATCCTCATCTCCCTTAGATCCTCAGGAATCCATTTCATTTCTGAAAATTTAGTTGGGAAAAGTTCTTGGTATTCATGTCGTAAATAAAAAATATGCTTGACAATTTATTCATTCCAGTAATCTCCAATGTGTGTGAACTTAGGATTAACCTATGTACCAATATTCACCTTGCACATTTTCAACAGACTTCCATACTTGGCATATTCAAGCTCAAGACCCTATACTGCGTGCTCTCCTTTGGTTTCTGACACTTGAAAATTTCTCAGGTCTTCATCCTCCTGGTCTTCTCCAACAATTTTATAGCATTCCAAAACCTCTTGAACAATCACAGAATATGTGGGTGCACTACATAAGGGTACTAGTCACATTGATTCTTCTTATATAAAGATCATATTTTTTTATAATATGCAGAGTTGTGCCGATTGAAGGTGCATGATCTTAAAAATTGAAATTTACCTTGAAGTTGCGAGTCAAATCTTCCTAGTCTATCATTCCTCTGCGTACCTCCAGTTCTATATACCAATTATTTGGGATCGTATCCATATTGTGTACAAACAAGTGCATTGATTCATTTTTAGGCATTGAACTCCATGTCATGGTGCACTGTGTAAGATGATCTATAGGAAAAATCAAACCAATATACTTCTGCACAGTATATTCAATTTTTTTTTTGAACCTGACCTGCAACAACCTTCCACATTTCTACCAATTATCTATTCTATACTTATGTCCATCCTACCACCTTATAGGAGTCACTTTCAATGCGACATCTAAATCTAGAAATATTTATTTTTTTAGTATATGCAAATCAAATTATTCTACAAAAGAATCTATATATGTTATTCCATCATACTTCCAGGGATAACATACCTCAACTCCAATCCAACACAATGTGTAGGTAATATGAGAACATATCCTTGTAGATACTTCATGCAACCTATGTTGCCAATGTTCCAGGGATTCTTCTAAATCTAACACACAAGAACTGATACTTTTCCAACTGAGTACACCCTCAATAGTAGGATTAACCATTTGTACGGTCAAATTTTAAATGTTATCGAGTTATTTAGTACTAAATCCTCCCCTTACTAGTTCCACATATCATCTTCCTTTTGATGGATCCAATGGCATAGTAATTCTCAAGTATCGTACTTCTAATATCATGGGTCTCTTTTTCATATCAATAATGGTCTCATTATCAAAATCCTAATCGAATCCAAGTAATGTTGGATAAGGTTTACTATCATCCACTATCTCGATTACATCAAAATTTGTTTTGTTGCACACTCCATCGATATTAACATTCACCCCTATTAGTCTTCCAATTGGAAAAATATTATTTTGATTTGCTAGCCTCAACTGAATAGGTGACCCAATCAACTTTGGTTTTCCAATCATATCCCATGTATTCTTCATAAGTATGTTCACAGCATATCCCATATCCAAGATGATATTATCCATATCATAGTCTCCTATCTGTGCATTAAGTTAGAATTCCCTGTTCATCCTTTTCTTGCATCGTACCTGGTTAACTTCTCATTATGCAACAAGTGCTTCTTTATCTTACATGCACTTTATATTACGTGCACAACTCTTTAAGAAACTCTTTATATTACTTTCCTTCTCAACTTCCCTTTCCGTAATCGAGTGGTCACAGGCTAGAAGCATGTCATACACAGGTGGTGCAGTAGATTCTCCCCATTCTATTTCTAACAACTCATTCATTTCTTTCTTATATGTGTCTCTCTCTTTCTAAGGGTCAAATATCAGAGAAGGTTCTACTACTTTCCTGACCCACTAGTTGGTATGATTTCTTTATTCTATCACATTAGCTCATGTTATTACTCCTCCATGCATAACTGCTCCTACCCTTGGTCGATCATCGTGCTCTTCCACTTCTATCATATTCATATTTTGGTTCCTTTTCTTCTACCACTTTGCGATCAAATACAGATAGTCTTTCAACACATGATCCAAATATCTACAATATGTTCACATCAAAAAGGATTCTGACAATATCATGCCAAATTCCTAGGCTAGTTACAGTTATAGCAAATAATCGGTCCTCTTCCTTTGTTGAATCATCCTCTTCCTCAACCTATGAATCCTACTCTTGCTCCTTGATTTTATTCCCTCAAATTATTATATCATGGTACCCCTCCTTCCAATATGTCTTCCCCTTGAAATATATATTCATCCTAGGTGCACTCTCTCATTAGATTGAGTGCATGACAATTCCATTCATCATGTCCCACATAATTACAAAAATTAAAAAAAATCTTCTAGTAGTGCTCTGATACTTCTACATCAGAGGAAAGATGGTTGGGTGATGACCCATTATTCTTCATGTCACACACCATACCCCTCCTCCTGTGACTAAGGGATTCGAAGCTCTTATAGCCAAATAATATGTAAAGGTTGAACACTCATTCTTATGGTGTCCTTCCTTTCTGCATGTAACACACCATAATTCTTCGTGCTTTTCCTTCCCTTTAACAATATCCTACAACTAGATTTTCAATAATACTAACTACAATTGAACCTGAGCCATCCTTCCACCATTCTCTCCTATAGGGGATGCTTCCAAATTCATGGTGATCTCTAATGCTTCTAACTGTGGCGCAATATTCTATTGCGTCAATGGGCTATGTATATATCGTAACAATCCCACAATGAACCATTCCCTATGGTTCTCGTCTGGAATCTGGAAGGTCAACCGATCCATCAATATCTTGAAAATCTTATCAAAATCCCATACTGATTCATTTTGCAACTACTTGACATATTTTAGTTATGTAATACACTGCGATGAAGACTTTGGTTTCTGTAAATTTATGAATCTAGATTTGTTGATGTCTTCCAAAGTTTTGGCTTGTCCCATAGGTGCAGTGGATAGATACTTCATATACCAGAGTAACTTGTTGTCTTTGAATGTCATCACTAGCTGCACGTGATTTTCATATCATCATCCTGGACATTCTTCACGGTCCATATTCTTCACATAAAAATAATTTTTGTTCCAGATCTTATGTTCCTACTCCATAGAAGACATGCATTTTCAAAGTGGGGTCTAGCCCCGCCATTGTGTACTATGTAGTATCCTTCCTTGATGTTGCTAAATGAATATGGGTTTTGTACTACTTCCACTACTCTGACTACCTTTACTTCTATCCTTCCTTCCTTCACTAACTAGAAGTTTTCATGACAAAGTTTTAGATCTTACCTTAGACCTCATAGATGCACACGAGGTAGTGGGTTTGAAACAAATTTTGGCCTGAGTGGGGATACTAGGATGTAATGGATCTTCATCTATTGGAATGAGATTTTGATCCTTTTCCTTCTCCTTCCTTTCTATGCATAGTATTATTTTTATTTGGAGCACTACACTGGTGTATATTTCCTCAAACTCACTATGATTCCCTTATCTATAAACCACCATCCTCTTCTTACTATACCAAAATATTTTTCCACTGTGCAACACTCCAATCTCTTCTTATGTCATACCTTCATTATTTCTCATGATTCTCAGCTCATCTATTCCTTATTTATTCTTTCCTACATCCCTTTCCTCCATACTCTCATACCATCCCTTGGTCATCCCCTAGCCCCCTATGAGCACGAAGGTTCCTAGATACCAGGGAGATTAGTTTCCAACTTCATAACCCATTTATCACACAACATCACCTTGACTCATGTACATCGTGATTTCAAATATCTTCCATGTGGAAATTTAAATAAATCCCTCACAACAACACTGTATAATTAATTACACTCTATAGAAAACTCAGTAATATAACCCCCCAATACACTATATAGACAAAAATAAATTGCACGTGAGATATTATTACTTACAATATTAAATTTTTGATTCAACTCAAGGTTCCAAATCCTTGAAACATTAGGGCATAATGTTACATTATTTTCAACTAACCTCTATAACCACTCAGCTAAAACTATAGGGAATTCAATAAAGAAAATCTCATGCCAGTTTGTAAATATGTACCTTTGCAACCACTACTCCGAGATGATCCACGAGTTCTTATTTTGATCTTTGGAAAAATCATGCTCTTTCATCCTATCTCTTTCTTATTCATCCTCCAAATTCTCTTCAGTGGGAAGACCCATTTGTTGGCGTGCAGTGGGAAGACCCAGGATTCAACGTGAATGTGCCAACAAAATCCTTAAATAATGGCCCTTTCTACATCACCCGCAAGAAGGTAAAGTCTCACCTAAGGTATCTATGGGAAATGCAAGAACCATATTTCCACAATGATGAATGGATGGGAGGAAATACTTATAACCATTCTTCCTAACATTTGTTCATGATTCCTTATATCATATGCATAGAAACATGGTAACATGTAACATATTCATATTAATAGAACATATATCATATGCACACAATAAACAAAACCTTAAACACATAAATATACAACATGATTAACATGGTTAACCCAATATGGGATACATCCACAATGATTGACTTATTATTATATTATTCAAAACATCTATTACAAAATATGGGCACTACGCTCATACATTATGTCTCATACATACCCAACATCACGAAACATACAAAATTCCCTTTTTATTCTCCTATCACTCTACTCCTTATCTATCTCCATATCCCTCTATCTCTCTTCTCTCCTTATCTATCCAAAAATACTTACATATTTATACAATCACAATGGTGCTTAGCCCATATTGATGGACCCAAAATACCTAATGAATTCCAACAATCTTCCTTATTTTGTGCGAGATGATCCTTGCATGTGAAAGTGAACCAATTGTATTTCCTTATTTTATGCACATAGATCCTTGGTTGACTTGTGGCCATACTCCTATGGTTTTCTCTTGCACAGTTCCCAAAACTAGTCCCCAAAATCATGTCCCAACACCTGCACTCGGTGTTCTAGGATAAATCCGTAAGTGCGGACACGAACCGATCTCCACAGTGTCATTATCATGTCATCATCTTGATAACCAAAAATGTGGATAACACTCGGAAGAAGAAGTTACAAGATCAAATGGAATAAGAATAATTATTATTCATATGCATCAGGTAAGGCATCCCTTATTTGTGATCTCTACAAGAAGAAAGGACATAGTGTTGTCAGCTATTTTTACTTGGAGGCATGCTCATTCAATGAGAAGAAAGGACATTGTGAGGCATGATCTTTATGGGAGAAGAAAGCCACATGACATAAACCTAAATGGTTTTAGAGGAATAATGAAAACAATACTTCCCCAATCTAACAAAAAAATTTGAGGCACATGGAGAGGAGGTGCATGTCCAATAGTTCATGTAGCAATAACATTAATGTTTTCCACAACAACCATTTGAGTGTATATTGGGAACCAAAGTGTTGACAACTTCATCTAGAGATTCACCCAAGAAACTGCACATTCAAAAGAATAGTGTGTATATTGAAGAGGGTGGAGAGTTCGTTGCATCTCCACTACATGGAGCATAATATATCCAAAGAGATATAGCAACATAGGAGGTCAACATCACCATCCAATAGGGAAATGGGTTGATATAAATAACCAAAGAAACTTCATTCCAGTTGTTACTTGAAATCATCCAAAATATGTTTTCCTTGATGGAGATGTATTGGTGATTGGTGCAAAGAGTTCAACAATAGCCCCTTGTCCATGTACTACCCAAATATTGAGGCATCCCCTCATCCTCAATATTGTAACCTATTGATGATTGTCTCCTACAATCAAACATGTGTAGGATTCGTTCAATGCTTTGGGAAGAACAGGGTGCTATGATTTTACACCAAGGTTTTAATAAAAATGAAATTGTTGTAGAGATGGAGTGTTTGTAAGCATGTTCATTCATCTGAGAGTTGTTTCCATGTCATGAATAAATTGATCCTAGAAGAAGAATGTAGGACACACTTCCTTTATTAGGGTTGTTGCATGAGCACATAGACGTCGAGATTTCACTAAAAAAAACAAAAAAAAACATTTGAATTGGATTCATTGGTTTCCAATATTGAACATATCCAAGTTTGAGAAAGATGGGAATAAATTTTTACTGCAGAGTTCATATATAGAGATTGCTTAGAGTTGAGAGTCAATGAGAAAGCTTCTACATTATGGGAATGAGTGAGCCATGAACCAAATATAGAAACATAGATAGAAGTGGAGCCAATAGAAAGAGCTTCAAGCCAGATCTAGATTTAGAGTTACAACTATATCCAAGATCCAAACTCAAATCCATGTTCAAGAGAAGAAAATAGACAAAACATTGATCTAGATTGGTTTCCTCTAAGATTTTGGAGACCAAAATTCCTCTAAATGGGGAGGTGTGATCTAAAATAGATCCAAATGAGTGAATGGTTTTAATACTTGGTACCTACAAACTTAATTTGACAATTAATTAATGTTAGTAACTATGTAAAATACAAGACAAAGTAAAGTGGAATAAGAAAAAGGAGAAGAAAACATGAATTAATTAAAATAAAATAAAAACAATAGGAGAGAAAAAAATGAGGAATGGGAAATGAAAGGTCATGCCTATTGGTCTTCCCATCACCCAAAATACCCTTATTTATTTTTGTACTTCTACTCTCAAATGGTATTTTTTTGGGTAAGGAGAATAATGCAAAGGAGAAGTAGTTATGTGAATTGTTGATGGCCATAGAGCCATGGATTTCATCGTAACTATAGATTGCCAAAATATGTAGAGTAACCATTCAAAATTGGTTTTCCAATGTGGGCTTCTAGGGTAAAATTTCTATGTACATTGTGTTATTGGTTTTATGTAGATGTGAATATCTCTCATAAGTATTTAATTTTCTTCTCCTATTTATGTTTGATGTCTATTTATAGAATGTTAATGGTTTTTGGATGGTGTTACTAGTCCAATTGTGTTAATAAAATGAATATGATTATTGTATCTTGTTATTCCACTCCATAGTTTGATTAACCATTAGAAATTTAAGAACACCAACAATCCTATTGTTGAATTTTCACTATGTTAGGCTCAAGCACGAGGTTTATTTCATTTTAGCATTTACTTGAACCATAAACAAATGAAAATACACCATACACAAGTGTTGCAATAACCAAGATCACAAGAAGAAGTACCATGCACAATAACACAAGAAATATCATGGGAAACCCTTCTACTCAAGGGAAGAAAATCCAACAATCCTTTTCTATATTCTCAAGAGAAGATCCCCCAACCATAAAACCCAAATGCACACAAGAGGGTGTTCTACAACCTTGAAACTTGCACCCAAGAGAGGTGTGCAATTCAGCCCTAGAATGTACTTTTTGAAATTAAAAAATTACATGCGTGAGTTTATTTCCTCAATGGGGAAATCACCTTTATTTATACAACAGGGCACAACAGGGCCGACATCAATAAATTAGAAAATAATTAGTTATAACAATAAATATTAATTATCTTACACATATGGTGGGGTCTACTTGTACCCTTTACATAAAAATTAGGGTTACAAGAAAATATTACACTTAGACAATATAGAAATGGATCCACACGTCCACTAGTGCTCAGCCACTAGGGACACGTCCACCTGTGCTCAGCCATAGGGACACCATACTCAATAGAATCATCTAGAGTACCACATTGTCTCAACTCTCACATAGAGTAGAACAATACACCCATCACACGGGAACACCCAACCACTAGGGGACAAATCAACTCTCACAGAGGAGAACAATGCCCTAACCACTAGGGAACAACTCAACTCACACATAGAGGAGAACAATGCCCCATCACATAGGTATGCCCAACACTGGGATTCCTCTCAGGTTGAATCAACTCAATCATAGATGAGAACGTATCTTGGAGGATGTCTCATGACGTTGCAATCATCAACATTCCCTCTAATCTAGGGAGGCATTCTCCACTAGGCAAAGACTCTCATGGAAGTACTTGAAATTTGTCTTGGATAGAGGTTTGGTGAAGATATCTGCAATCTTCTCATGTGTAGGAAGGTATTGCATGTGTACTTCTTTCCTCTACACCATGTCTATGATATAATGATATTTTATCTCAATATGTTTTGATTTATTGTGAAACACGCGATTCTCAGAGAGATTCACACAACTATGGTTATCACAATGAATAATGGTAGAATCCATCTGTTTTTGGATAAATTCGTGAGTGCGGACACAGACCAATCTCCCCAGGTCCACCTGGATCTGGAACAAACCGTGACAGAATACTACTCTTTCCCTAGACTTAGCTATTGAATGAACTAAGAGAAATGGATAGTGTTCATACCTTATAAACTCTCTCCTTTAGTCTCTGTTGTTCCTCGCCCTACTCCGATGCTCTTGTGTCGTCCAATCACAACAACACAAACCAATCAC
>CBVK0101013837.1:0-11866 GCA_900067695.1 Picea abies
CATGACATAATCATAATATCATCTCGATAACCAAAAATGTGGATAACACCATCTCATGATCAAATAAATATGTCAGGATCTTGTGAATCCACACTGCTTCATAGACTACTACACTCAATGCTATATACTCTACTTCTACGGTACTCAAAGCCACAGAGCTCTACTTCCTTCTGCACCGGGAAACCATGGTAGACCCTAAGGTAAAACAACAACTAGATGTGTTATTCTGGTTTACACTGGAGGCATATCTCAGGCCATATCCAACTGTGCCTCGTAGATATCTTAATACATGATTCGTTTCTATCTAGTGAGTTTGTCTCGACTGACTCATGAATTGACTCAGCACATTCACTGCATAGCATATATTAGGTTTGGTGTTAACCAAATACATCAATGATCCAATCAGTTGTTGATATAAATGTGGATCAATCTCGCCTGAATCAGTAGAAGCATCATTAATTTTATTTAAATCCATCACCATCAGCATAGGTATGGATTTGTATTCTATCATACCGAACTTCTTCAATAGCTCCACTATATATTTTCTTTGATTCAATAAAATCTCATCAGTCCTATGCCATACTTCTAGTCCCAATAAGTAGTGCATCATACCCATATGGTTCATCTCAAATTCAGAATTCAATGCTCTCTTGCATTCAACAATAATTCTTTTTGAACCAATGAGGAATAAGTCATCCACATACAGGACCAAGATCAGGAACTCGTCACCAACAATGTGATAATATAGGTTTGGATCAGCAACACTCTTGGTGAATCCCAAACTCATCTAGAATCCATCCATCTTCTTGTACCAATCATGAGGATCCTTCTTTAGTCCATACAAGTATTTTCAACCTGCACACATGATATTTCTCATCATGTATCAAAAATCCCTATGGTTGCTCAATGTAAAATTCTTCCTCAATCTCACCATTGAGAAAGGTTGTATTTACATCCATCTGGAGTAGTTTCCATCCCATACATGCATCTAGTGCAATGATAGTACATATAGAAGTGTATCGGGATACTGGATAAAATGTTTCCTCATAATCAATTCCCTCCACTTGTGAGAATCCTTTGGCTACGAATCTCTTTGTATTTCTCAACACTTCAATCACCTGCATGATTAATCTTATAGATCCACTTGGAAATCACTACAGACTTCCCTTCTAGTATCAGAACAATATCCCACACATCATTCTTCAATATGGACTGATACTCTTCTTCCATGGCATCTTTCCATACTTACTAACCTCCTTCTTCTCCATGACAAGAAGGCACAGTATCAATGATGTGGCTCATGGATAAAAAATAGATCAAAAATATTTTTGGTTTCTTTCTCTCTCAGAATGTGCCTCGAGGAGCTACATGTCACTCTTCCTCGTACATAGTTTTTAGAGCCCAAGAAATCCTTTTATGGCCTACTGCAATGTCTTTGGGGACATTAAATATATCAAATGGATCAACTAGAACAATTGGATCAACTAGAATAATGGTTGTCTCCCTATGAACTGTTGAAGGGGGAGAAGGTATTGTCACGCTATCAATATCCATCTAATATTATTTGGATCTTTGAAAGGCTAGCTCTTCTTCAAATATGAAATCTTTTCTCACCTCAATGTGTCTTTGAATAGGGATGTACATCCTATATTCCTTCAAAGATTCATTGTATCACACAAATGTACCCTTTCTCACTGAATGGTCTAGCTTGGACCTCCTCTCCTTAGGTACATGAAAGTATATCGGACACCCAAATATCCTAAAGTGTCCAGCCTCAGGCTTCACTTCAGTGAAGGATTCCTCCAGAGTCATGCTCTTCAAAATCTGGTGGGGACTCCCATTCTGAACATATATTGCTTTCATGGATGCTTCTGCCCATAGAATCATAGGTAGACTCTGATCATGTATCATTGCTTTGGTTGTTTGAATGATGGTTCTATTCTTTCTCTCTGCAACCCCATTTTGTTGATGGTTATAAGGAACTGTGTACTCCCTCTTGATCCCTATCTAAATACAAAAATCACTAAAATATTTGGAGGTTTATTCTCCTCCATTATCTGATCTTAGCACCTTGATCTTTCTTTCGATCAGGTTCTCAACCTGAGCTTTGAATTCTTGAAATCTTGCAAGGACTCCAAACTTTTTTTTCAAGAAATAAATCCATGTCTTCTAAGAGTGATCATCTATGAAGAGTACATAGTAAAAATATCCATTCAAGGAGGAAACAATCATTGGTCCACACACATTTGAATGTATCAAGTCCAAGATTCCCTTGGATCTATTGTCACTGCTCAATAAGGGCCCCTTAACATTATTTCCATGAGAACAACCTATGCAAACACCTTTATGTTGGACCTATATCTCTGGAAGGCATGTTACCATCTTACCTATAGTGTGAAGGGCTCTATAATGAATGTTATCAAGTATTTTATGCCATAGATCACTCAAGTTGATAGTATCATGTAACAAGTCCTGGACTGGTCAGAAAATCAACTTGTATAAGGTGTTTTATCAAACATCAATTACTCGGGCATAATTCATATGTGAATCCTTGTGCCATGCAAGAAATCTTCCTTAAAAAAAAGGTGACCTTGTAGCCTTTATCTTCTAAGGAAGAAATGGAGACAAGGTTCCTTTTCATCCCAAGTACATATAATACCTCACTCAATTGAAGAGGTATGTTAGAATCTAGTTGTAATGTATAAGTTCCAACCCCTTTTAGATTATATCTGGCATCATATCCAAGTACAAAATGTATACTGATATCTTTCTCAACAAGATCTATCAAATGATCTCTATATCTGGTCATGTGCCTAGAGGCACCACTGTCAATTAACCAAATATCATTATCAGTAGGAACCATACCTGAGAGTGTTGAAATGAATAAGAAGGATTCTTCTTTGATGTCTAAATATTTCTAAAATATTTACTTCAAGGAACTAAAGTTGCTTGATCCATCAAGCTTATCTTCCACCATAGTTATGTTCATCATATTTTCAAATTCTTCACAAACCCTTACCAACTAGGCTAGGAAACCTAACGGCTAGGCTAGGCTAGCAATATTAGGTTTCGTTGGGCTTATGACTACCAATAATAATCCTTTAAAGTCCTAAGAACACTATTTATCTGAAAATATCCTTCAATGAGCTGCAAAAACCCTAAAAGTGAAATTTCTGCACAAAATTCTGAAACCCTAAAAACCCTAGGGCCAAAAATAAAAAATTCTTGGAATTGAAATATGAGAGTTGTTGGAGGTGCGCTGAGGGAGGCCATACACCCATATGAAATTTTTAGCCCCAATGTTTCATTAAAAAGTGTTGAAACACTCTAAAGGGAGAGGGTCATATGGTTTTCTGGAAACCTTGGGAGGGTCGTACAGATTTCAAAAAAGAGGATTGATGAATTTGTAGGCTTCTGCAATGGATTATTCAAGACCTGTGCTCTGATACCATGTTGAATTTTCACTATGTTAAGCTCAAGCATGAGTTTTATTTCATTTTAGAATTTACTTGAACCATAAACAAATGCATCTACACCATACACAAGTGTTGCAATAACCAAGATCACAAGAATAAGTACCATGCACAAGAACACAAGAAATATCTTCAAAAACCCTTCTACTCTAGGGAAGAAAACCCAAAAATCCTTTGCTATATTCTCAAGAGAATATTCCCCAGCCATAAAACTCTAATGCACACAAGAGGGTTCTCTACAACCTTGAAACTTTCACCCAAGAGAGGTGCACACTTCAACCCTAGAATGTACTTGCTGAAATTCCAAAATTACATGTGTGAGTGTGCTTCCTCAATGGGGAAACCATCGGTATTTATATTAGACCAAACACAACAATTAGTGTGTCTGTTGGCACAAAAGAGCCGACCTCAATAACTCAGAAAACAATTAATTATAACTATAAAAAATAATTATATTACACATATGGTGGGGCCTACTTGTACCCTTTACATCACAATTAGGGTTACAATAAAATATTACACTTAGACAATATAGTAAGGATCCACACATCCAATAGTGCTCAACCACTAGGAACACATACACTATTTCTCAACCACTAGGGACACATCCACTTGTGCTCATCCAGAGGGCCATCATACTCAACAGAATCATCTAGAGTACCACATTGTCTCAACTCTCACATAGAGGAGAATGATACACCCATCACATGGGCAAACATAAACACTGTGGGATGACTCAACTCTCACATAGGAGAAGGATGCCCCAACCACTGGGGGATGACTCAACTCACAAACAGAGGAGAAATATGCCCCATCACATGGGTATGCCCAACACTGTGTTGCCTCTCAGGTCAACTCAACTCAGTCACAGAGGAAAATTATCCTGGAGTATTTCTCATGACGCTGCAATCATCAACACCTATAGTGTCTACCATTCAAATTAAAATAGGTTTAATATCTAAGGCTACTGTCAATGGATTGTTCCATTATTTGAGTAAAATTTATAATTCAGTCCAAAAAGCATGTTGATTTTTTAGAACCATGTAAACCATATGATCAACCCCGTGCCATACTTAGTGACTAAAGGAGGTTCAAACCCTACCATTATTTATTCCTCTGTAATTCTATGGTCTTTTTGAGCTTGTGTGAGGCCATATGTAAGAATTGAATCATTTTCCTCATCTTCTTGGGTTATATGCAGTGTATATGTGTCATTGGATAGGGAAATGAGTAGTTCTTTGTTCCTTCTAAGGAGATTTCAAGTGCCCACACAAACTATTTATATTTAATTTCTTTCCTTCCCAATGATTTTGTCATATTACACTTCAAACCTGAGTGGGATTCGCATAGATCAATGTGTTTCGGTATTGAGTTGTTTTGTCTTATTTAGCACCTCATGTAGTTGTCTAATAAAAGTTTAATTTATTACCAAAGTAACATATGGATATTTTATTGCAATTTCACATATATTTTACTAGACGGTGTTGAATGCATTGGAATATATAAAAGTCTCTTGCTGGGAAATGGTTGGCATTAAAGTTCCTTTTTCTTTGACATAACTAGAATGTTTTGTATTTTTCCCTTGGAAATTGGAAGAGTATTTCAGTTTTGATTGCATTGACATTATCATAGATATTGGTAGTATGAGTTGAGATAGAGCCATATGTGGTTCAATAATTGAAAGGTAGACTTTGAGAAGAGCATGGATGTCTCTTTATGTATTAATGTTTGATTGGTTTCTACATGTTTATTGATTTTATAAACCTCATGTTGTAAGAAATAATGGTATTTGGCCACCATATTTTAGAGCAAGCATATATTCATATCCCTATTGTACACACACACACACACACACACACACCACACACACACACACACACACACACACACACACACAAACACACACACAAACACACACACACACACATATATATATATATATATAAGTGTCACACACACACACACACACACATATATATAAGTGTCGAGGATACCATAAAAAAATGATCAAATATGAAATTGTTGAGTTGGTGCATTGTTCTCACTAGGCTTGGGTACATACAGTAAAGTTAGTGGCATTGAAAAAGTTGTAGACTTCATGTTGGTATATGATATTACATACAGAGGCTAGTTGTAGAATTCATGTTGATAGACGATATTACATACATAGGCTAGTTGTAGTCATTCATGTACAAAGAATTGTTGGCATATCAAAGCGAACAAACATAACCATATCTTATACCTTAAGAGTAGGAGAAATATTTGAGGTAGAGAAACATATCCAATTTATGTGTTCCCACCTACTGATAGACAATAGAGAAGCCAACTTAGAATCTTGATATTTATTTCCATCATTAGTTGTTTTTTTTTGTGTAAGCTACAACAAGGACAAAGATCCTTCTACAATATAGAGAGCCAAAGTTCAGAAGTTAATTCCTTAAATTGATTAAGTTGGTGAAGGGAGTGGGTTGTAATTCCATTGATTGCAAATCAAACATACATTATATTAATACCTCAATCTAACAACATGTCTCTATGGAACCCTTGTGAGAATTAAATCTTCCCAATGGTGAAAACATAAAATTTGAAGGACATGGGGGTGGTATTTAATCCACTTATAGATAAACATGGCATGAGATCATTTAATATCATTAATATAAGTTTAAGAATATTTCAACCACTACTTAAATATGACCCCATGGATTTAGGAAAATCCTTCATCAAAATTGAACAATGGCTAATGGTGAAAATCTCACCACTCCTTGCCAGTAGATCCACCCCCTTTGGGCACAAAATTTGAAGGAATGTGAGTAGTATTTGATTCACTTATGCATGAATAGGTGATGATATCATTCAATATTGTCCCTCTGGGAGTAGCCACATGTTACACCCCTACCTCAAGATGATCCCATGTCTCTAATAAAATACCACATAGGAATTGAAACTTTCCCAATGGTGAAAAAATTATTTGAAGGACATGGGGTGGGATTTGATCCATCGATGTGTACAAAGGTCATGAGATTATTTGATATAGTCCCTCCAAGTGAATCCAAATATATGACCACTACCTCAAGATAATGATATGGAAGTTAGGAAAATCCATTATGAGAATTGAACCTTACCCATTGGTAGGTATATATATGTAAGATCATCTAGAATAATACCTTTCGAAAAATCCACATGTATGATCAATACCTCGAGATAATTGCATGCATTTAGGAATATTCCTAATAAGAATTGAACCTTATCCACTAGTAGGTGCATACATACTATTGGCTTGGGATTTCAGACCTAGGGTTCGAAAGGATTTGCCAACAAATACTACATTCGTGTTGGCATATTCAATATTAAAATAATGAATAAGGTCTCACCCAAGATGCACACCGAATTGTTTTTCATATCATGATGGAAAGATACAAATAGGAAAAAATTAACTAAGAACTATGCATTAGATATCATTCATCCATAAAAATATTAAAACAAGTGATGTGTAGTCCAATATACATAACAAGAATTCATTCGAAACAAAGTACATGATAGGAAGTATGAACTCTAGCCTCATCCCTTCTTTCAATAATCACAATGGAAAATTCAAATACATGTAGACAAAATCATAAATCATAGATCATAGACTCAAATATCGATCTACTTTCTCTCTCATATTCCATTTACATTTCTACCTTTACAATGAATCTCAGGATCAACTAGAAGTGAACAGTGAACCAAAAATAACAATGAACAAGAATTTTACCCTAATCCCACTATGAACAACTCTTACATGTTCACATGCATTCCTTATATCTCTATAGGAGGATGAAAATAATAAAAAACTTTCCAACTCACTAAAAATATTGATCATGTCCAAGTGGTCGATTATGAAAATGGTTACAATCATTACTCTGATACTCAAGGATTTGATATGCACGTGTTCTTCACAAGTCCTTGTATGAAAATTGGTTGGCACATGTAGTATAAAATTGGTTGGCATGGGTGTTGAATATTGGCACTGTGTGGTACAAAACTTGTGGCATGCACACAATGAAAAACTTGTGGTGCATGCATTGTCTTTCCAAAACCTTAGGGTGCCAACAGGCCCCTAAAGATATTATTTGGATTATCCTCAAGCTAATGAACTTCCTTGAGTTGGACTGGTGCAATTCCTCCAATGGTCCTTTATTAGTTAAAATCTATCCAACATAATTACTGTGGTGGACATTCGTAGGCCCTTTGAATGTCTATACAACCCCCAAAGTCCAAATATGAATTATTCCATCATTCATCGAGAATATTAACCTCTCCTTCTGTGATATTGGTTTGGTCCTTCTCAAGATATTTTCCATCCACCATGCAGTCAATGGAGAAATGTGAACCTACAATATATTGTGTCATTCCAACAAATCCCTCCATCTAGGACCCAATGTTGTCTCCCTAGTTACCTCTAGGACATTGTCTAGGGTGATATTTCCATCATTCCTATCCTTCATCCTTTTTCACCCTCTCATGGGCTTCGTGAGGGTGGTTAAGACCAAGGTAACTACACATGATATGAGGTACAATGTAACATCCCCATCCCCCAAGCTTATCCATACCACACACATGTTTTTCTCTGATACCATTTATTAATTACCATACCTTGCAAATGCATCAAATATGTAGTTCTAACAACATAAAATGCATGCATAAGTATATAAAAAATATGCCAAAACATATTTAACATAGGTAAACAAACATAAATAATTATAAACACATAAAATACACTTATCTTTTAATTAAAATCATTGACTGGATGCAGACCTTAGACATTCTTCCCAACCATAGACTATGTTGTTCATTCACTCTCAACAACAGGTGACCCCCAAGTTGGGGCTATGAATCCACCAGGGAAAAGGATACCTAATTAAAATTAAGGTATGAAAAACAACACAATAAATTAAATTCCCAAGTGGCAACTCCATTGGAAGTTACTACCCACAACCTATGATTCCCCACAACTTGTCCCACACAAGGAAATGCACCCCTTCTCTGCTTAATAGTCCTTTCATCGTACCACTTCCCTTCCAAGGATTAAGAAAAAGGCCATTCACTATTTCTCATATATATTTATCCCTTGGAACACATGTTTTATATAATATTTATAATACCCACTAGGACAACACACAAGGAAACCTATTACCAACAATTCTCCCATCCAAAGAGAATGCTCCATATGCCTAACAAGCTTCTTGTTCATCCAAAACCACCAAAGACTTACTAGGTAACAATCAGCTTCACAACTCCCCCTCTCTAAGAAATAGTATGGATGATGGAATGGAATAATCATTGAATAATGATAATTACACTAAATTCTCCACATTCTATATGCATGTTACCATTTTGACACTTATCACTCAAGGGACTACTTTGTCCCCCACTTGGTAATTAATTCCTCCACTTAGGAACTTAGGACTTAGGAATAATATTTTTTTATTCCTTGGATTAATCCTCCCTTGAATTATCCCCTTTTTCTCTCAATTCATATCCCCCTTCCCTTTCATGGAGTCATATCCCCCCTTACTCTTTCATGTGACTGGGTTTGCAATAATGATGCATTTTATTAATATATTTGAGTGTGACTACATATTACATTTGTTAGGCTCATTGGATTTTCAACTCATTGGCTCCCTGGGATAAATCATATATGAACTTAGGAATAAAAACATATATACAAAGGTACTATGGCCCAAAACATCCTAGCTCACTAGCCTATAAAATGTCTGTACATTTACATTTAGGTTTAAAAACGAGGTATTTAATTCCACTCCCCCTTATTTATGCATTGTCCTCAATGAATTATATACACATGTACAAAGAAAATTCTTCAAAAACATCCAAAAATATGCAGGTAATCCTCCCACATGGCATCCTCATTCTCCCATATTTCATCCTCAATACCATAGCAGGTCCACTACACTTTTACCAGATTGATGGTTTGATTCTGGAGAACCTTGACCTTCTTATCCAATATGCACACCAAATGAACCTAGAATTTTCCATCATGCTCCACTTGGATCACATTCCAATTAATTACATGATTAGCATCAGGAACATACTTTTTAAACAAAGACACATAGAATGCACATGGACGTAAGCAGTGAAAGCATGCATGCAAGAGGACCAATCCTTTCCAATATTTTGAATGACCCACAATATCTTATTGTCAAATTTGGGCCTCTCCCCAATTTAAGTGAACTCTTCTTATCTTTCACTTTCAAGAAGATTGTTGGGCCTTGACCAAGTTTTGGGAGATTCTTTGTCATGTTGACCTATTTTGGGACTTGGACAGCCTTTCGAAGACGGATCACAAGAAAAAGTAGATATTGCAGGATCTTGACCCCTTTTTGGGTCCTTCTTGGGATTTGGGAATATGTAATGGGTATGGGATGTCGGCCCATGGGTTTACCCATGTTTAGGCCTATTTTTTAAAGTATAAATATTACCCATGTTTAGGCCTATTTTTTAAAGTATAAATAAGTATCTAGGTGACATAATTAGGGGGGTCTATAAGCTAAGTGAAAAAGTGCATGGTTTGTAGATGCTCTGTGCATACTGTGAGAACTTGTAGAGCTAAGTGCAAGTAACAGACTGTGAAAGGCTTTGTGCTAGACCAAGCTCCGGGAAGGAGGATCTGGCGAGGTGCATGCAGATCTCCTGTCCTATGTGGAGTAGGGTTTTTGTGGCTCTATTCATGTAGATGACTGATTGAAGCTAATAAATAGAAAGAGTTGGTGGATGTAGCCCCAGGGTGGGGGTGAACCATGTAAATACTATGCTATTCTTCTCTGTGCGATGTTCTGATGTATTTATGTGTTATCTGTTAAGTGCTTGATATATATAGATAGATATATATGTTTATGCTTTGTGCTTATGATGAATCTGGATGTTAGATCTGATATAGGTAAATGTGCTTAGTGCTTGAATCTGCTAGATCTGATCCATTTATATATGCTAAGTGCTAAAATACATTAGATCAGGGTGAATGTTGTGATTCTTTGTTTTCATTGCAGAGTAGATATTGGTTAAACAGTGATGAACTAATAGTGCTAAGTTCTCTATTAAGTATTATAATCACAGATATGTGTCCCAGCTTAGGTTGCAGACACCTGAGTCCTACAACCACCCCTACCTTTACCTCAGGTGAGACTTCATTTTCTTCGTAGGTGTTTTTGAAAGGGCTGATAGTTAGGGTTTTGTTGGTGCGTTGTTGTAGAGTTGAACCCTGTGTCTACCCCTGTGCCAACAAATGGTTCCATTGTCAGGACCTGAAACTGTGATTGTTGGGAACTGAGGAAGAAGAATCTTTGTGCAAAGATCTGACCTGATATTGTGAAATCTCTATGTGTAGATCTGTTTCTCTAGTGCACAATACTCTACTTAGTTTGACAAGATTTATGCTAAGGAAAAGAAGTTTGATATGAATAAAAAAGGTAAGATCTGAAGGCTCTGTGCTCTGATAAAGGCTAGAATAGTGAAAAGTTCTAGATCTGAAAGATTTGTTCTCTGTAGAAGTAAGATAAATGGAAATTTTTGTTTCGACAGTATGGATCTAGGTATGTTTGATAGATTCTATTCTAAATTGAAAATTAGGGTGTTAATAGGTGAAATAAGATTTGATATGAGTAGATCTGATAAGAATAGTGAAAAATATGTTATACCTATGCATGGAAAGAATGTTTGGACTAATAAGTGTATGCAAGGACCTAGAAAGAAATTTTTGCAGGTTTACCACCATGATCCTAGAACGTAGTACAGGAAAGGCTAGGGATCATTTCAAAGAAAGAGATGATTAACCCTCTATTATAGTTGCAGAAAACTAGGACATCTTGCTAAGGAATGCCCTGGTAGAAGACCTAGTTGTTTTTGTTGTAAATCTAGGAACCATGAAGTATTGGATTGCCCTAGAATGATTGTTAAAATTGAAGAAATGAACATGAGACAAGAAAACCCTAAGGGAGTTCTAGAAACTAAGATTATGACAGAATCCTAGAAAGAATCAGAGAAAGTATTGTTATAGATGAAAGAAAACCTAAATGACCATCGACATGTCAGATTATCAGATATGTTCAAACAAAAGGAATGCCTTGAAGAACGAATAGGATATTTTGACATTGACTGTGTTCTAGATGAGGAAACACAGGTGAATATCATGATAGAGAGAACTTGGGAAGTTATAGGGAGGCCTTCTATGATTCCTTCATTAGGAGGAACAGGACTATTCAAAGGAAAACTGATAAACTCATGTTGAAAGCTCACATGGATACCTATGAATGACAATGGAACTTCAAAAGAGGAATATTTTAATATTATTAAATTTATTGAGAACAGTGCCCCATTTACCATGCTACTAGGAAAACCTT
>CBVK0101013871.1:0-16753 GCA_900067695.1 Picea abies
TTTAAATCAACCACAGTGGAATTATTGAAAGCCCAATCAATTCCTAACATTGCAGGGTAAGGATAGTTATCATCAACTATCTCAATTAACTCAAAATCTACAAACGTTCTTACTCCATCGATGTCCACATGGACATGTTCCATTCGTCTAAAGGGGATGACAACTTGCTGATTAGCCATTCTGATCCTGATAGGGGAATAGATCAACTTCGATTTTCCCATCAGTTCCCAAGTTTGCTTCGTCATGAAATTGACCTCCGACCCTAATTCAAGGACCACATAGTCTATATCATATTCACCAATCTGAGCATTCAAGTGTAGTTTCTTAGTTGTCCTCCTATTTTTAGTGATTTGGTGTACTTCCCTATTCAGTAAGGGGTCTATATTTCCTAGCTCATACTGGCTGATTAAATTTTGTAGTTCTTGTACAACAATCTCATCCTGAGTTAACTTAATGCAAGTATATAAAAATTCCATGAGCTTGTTTACCTCTTTTCCTTCTCTTGGCAAAGAAGACTGATCAAATTCCTGAGGCATCCGATATTCCCTTACTTATGGCCGTGTCTTTGATGAAGAGATTTAGTCTTCTTTGAACTCTTTTCTTGCCTCCTCAAATATATATCTTTCTTTATTTTCATCAAAAGTTTGGGTATTCTCTGCAACTTTCCTAATTCTCGAGTCTTATGTAGTCTTTCCTTGGATAATTCTATCTTCTCCTATAACAATGCCTCCTCTATTGATAACAATGACTCTAGGGTCTTCTCCACAAGGTTCAACATATATTAGTTTCACTTGCGGGTTCTACTGAGGTCCTCGTCTCTCCTGAAGCTTAGAAAACAATGTTGGACATTCCTCAATAACGTGTTCAAAAGAGTTGGAATAGCTACAAGTGGTACAAGGGTTCTGAAATTCCCTTGCTAGGTGTCCTGGTTGTGCACAGTTATAACGGATTATCTATCCTCAGCCTCAACCCATACCTCCTCCTCGTCCTTGTCCTCTGAATCCACCGTGAGGATTGAAGTTTCCTCTCCCAGGGGAGTTATACTGCATAGTGTTTCCCTCTTGTTGTACTTCACCTTGAATTTTGTATATTTCTCTTGACCTTTCATGCATGAGATTGTAAGCCCTACAATCCCTATCATCCCTACAATCCCTATCATCATGTCCCATGGACTTACAGAATGTGCAATACATATTTGTGGGTGTCTGAACATATTTTTTCATGTAATAACACTCACCAGGGCGATGTCTATTTCGGCATACCTCGCACCAGGGTAAGGTGACTTGCTTCATAGGGCTCAGGGCTCTTGAGGCCAAGTATTCATGAAATAGGGAGTAGTGCTCCTTGTCATGGCCTTCTGATATGCATCTAACACACCATATGTCTTCTCTTTTATATTTTCCCTTGTATTTCTTCATATCCTTGACCTATAGATACAAATTAGTTAGCTGACTCAAGATCTGACTCATACCTGAGATGGATTCTCTTGTAGGGGCTGATTCTAACTTCATGGAGATCTCCAGTGCCTCAACCTACAAAGAAATATTTTGTTACATCAGAGGAACTATGATGTGTGGTAAAAGGGCAGCAATGAACCACTCTTTGTTCTGCTCATCTGGGATCTGAAAAGTCAATCAACCTGTTAAGGTCTTGAATCTTTGATCGAATTCCCAAATAGGTTCGGCTACCTTCTGCTTGATCTCTTTCAGCTCTGTAATACATTGTGACTTCGATTTGGGTTTCTTGAATTATTTAGTCAACACATTCTTGATCTGATTGAGTGGCTTAGGTTGTGCAAGTCCTTGGAAAAGCTTCATGTACCATCTCAGTGTGCGGTCCCTTAGGGTAGTACTAAACTGGGTTCTTTTAATAGCTTCGTTAGTGACATTCTTAATATTCCATATGGATTCACATAGGAACCAGTGCTGATCAGGGTCTTTAGAACCATCTCCACTAATTATAGGGAGTCTCATATCATCTGTTATAGATCTTCCTAGGTTTCCTAGGTTTCCTGTCGGAGTATATATTGAACTACTAGTAATAGTACTCTGAGGACTCTGGTGACTTTGACTATTCTGATTTCTTAGTGTTGTTGAATCAACAGGAGGGATAATAGTACTTACTTCAGTAGTCTGTGTAGTTCCTAAAGTTTCTGGCTCGTCCCGACGAGGTTCTTCAGCTTTTCCTTCCTCTTCCCTAGCGTGTTCTGAATGCTCTTTGTCCGTCAGGTCTGCCTCTTATCCACTATAAAAACCCTCTTTGTGCACCCAACTGCAGGGTTGATCTTCACACCCAGCTAAAGATCTTACAATACTAGAAGGCTCTCATACTCAACACTTCTCTCTCACCCAATGTTACTCACTTGATCACACAATAACAGTCCCAACACCAACAATAGTAACAACAATGACAACAACAACAACCCCTCCCAGGTCCTCTTCACCTCTATTTATACATTACAATCACTCACCGACATCCTTAGGCCGAAACCTAGGTGTCAAAACTTTAGATACCAAAACCCTAGGTGTCTAATACCCTAGGTCAACTTAACCCACGTTTTCAGGGCTTCACCAGCCTGTCTTTCCTTCCTTCTCACGCGATGCTCCAAAGCATCCAATGGTGGTTTTTCCCGCTTGCTGAGTTGTCCATGATCCTTCTTTATTTCTGATCTATCATCCTCGATCTCCTCATCCAACAAATTGCTTCCTTTTACTTTGCTCTGTCTTTTCTGTTCTTTTTCTCACTTCGACCTAGTAACAGTCAACGTGTCTTCCGTGTAGTTCTCATTTTTCCTTTTCTTCCTTGATCTTCTCTTATTTCCATAACCAAGGGCCAACAACCTCACTTAAGGAGGATCTATCCACGTCTAACTTATGTAGCAAGAACCATAGTTCACAACCTGCAAGAGGCCTCTACAGTGGGAGATATGGGCATAATCATACATGGGATCATACAACCATGGATGGGCGACAAGATGATCACCAATCCACTGTAGTGGAAGTTGAAGGTAAAGTTAACAATACTCATGTTTCTATTTTAATTGATCCAGGAGATACTTCGAGTTATGTTTCTCCTAGTGTAGTGGATTCAAATAAACTTAAGAAAATAAGACATGAAAAATCTTGGCTAGTACAACTAGCAATAGGAACAAAAAGAAAAGAAATTGATTTCATTTTTTACAGTGAGTTCAGTTTAGGTGGTCAAAACACAAAGATAAAACTGAATATTCTACTATTAGGGTCTTACGATATAATTATTGGAATGGACTGGTTAGAGAGGCATAAAAAAGTTTTGGATTGTTATGAAAAATCACTCATTTACAAAGATGAAAACAACACTGTTAGGATAGTACAAGGAATACATAAACCAGTCTCAGTTAGGAAAATTTCAACAATGCAATTTAAGAAGTGCATGAGTAAAGGTTGTTAGATTTATGCTATCCAAGTGAAAAATCTGCTAGGCAAAGAAAATAAACCTAGCCTAGAAGATTTTTTCGTCTTACATGAATTTAGAGATTTCTTTGTAGATGAAATACCTAAACTTCCCCCAAGAAGAGAGATAAAATTCTATGTTGCCTTGTTCAGCCCCCATATCTAAGGCACCCTACAGGATGAGTTTACCCGAATTAACAGAATTAAAGATTCAAATACAAGAACTATTGGACAAGGAATATATTAGACCAAGTGTCTCGCCATGGGGAGCACTAGTTCTTTTTGTTAAAAAGAAAGACAAAACTCTAAGATTATGCATTGATTACAGACAGTTAAATAAAATGACTGTTAAGAGAAAATACCCCCTACCTAGAATCAATGATCTATTTGATCAAGTGGGTGGGCCAAATATTTTTTTCTAAGTTGGATTTAAGATCTGGTTATCACCAAGTTAGAATAAAGGATGAAGACATAAGTAAAACAACGTTCAGAACGAGATATGGACATTATGAATTTATTTTTATACCATTTTGTCTCACTAATGCACCAACAACATTTATGTGTTTAATGAATATCATTTTCAGTCAGTACTTGGATAAGTTCATTTTGGTATTTATTGACGATATCCTAGTGTGTTTGAAAACATAAGAAGAACACAAAGAAAATCTAAGGATAGTATTGCAAACTTTAAGGAAACAAAAACTGTATGCCAAATTTGACAAATGTGACTTCTATCAAAAGGAAATACAGTACCTAGGACATGTAATATCTGAAGAAGGTATTGCAATCGACCCAGATAATATAAGGGCCATCATGGAATGGCCTATCCCTAAGAATGTAGCAGATATCTGGTCATTCATGGGAATCACCAGGTACTATCGCAGATTTATAGAAGGATTCTCTAAGATTGCGTACCCCATCACATCCCTACAGAATAAGGAAACCAAGTTTAATTGGTCATAGAAGTGTCAGGACAGTTTTAATAAGTTAAAAGAATTGTTAACAACCACACCCATTTTAAGGGTAGTAGACCTAGATAAAGACTTCACAATCTACGTGGATATGAGCAAAGAAGGTTTGGGAGGTGTCCTAACTCAAGAAGGGCACGTTATTTGTTATGAGTCCCGAAAACTAAAAGAGCACAAATGAAACTACGTCACTCATGACTTGGAATTAGCAACTATCATCCATGAATTAAAAATGTGGTGACACTATATAATGGGCAAAAAAGGTATGTTGCTAACTAATGACAGTGGTGTGAAATTCTTGTTTAGTCAACCAGACCTTAACGCAAGGAAAACAAGATGGTTGGCCTTCTTAAGCGAATTCGATTTCGAGGTAAGACACATCAAGGGTAAGGAAAACAAAGTGGCAGATGCTTTAAGTAGGAGAATTCATGGGCTGAAGGGCAGAAAGTGACATTGAGCAAATGATAAAGGCTGCAAGTAATAATAATGAAAAATACATTAAAACAATGGCAGATTTACAAAATAATGCAGAAACTTTAGATAGAACATGTCTGAGTTTGAACAGAAATGGTCTACTAAGATTCAAAAACAGATTATACATACCGGATTCGGTTGAATTAAAGTTAACAATTTTGGACGAAGTACACCAGAAACCATATTCGGGTCATCCAGGATACTAGAAAATTTTAACAACACTAAGGAAGTTATTTTATTGGCCTAATATGAAAGGCGAGACAACAAAATACTTGTCTAAGTGCCAAGATTATCAACAAGTGAAGGTTGAACACCAACACCCAGTTGGCATGTTGTAGCCTCTACCTGTACCAGAATGGAAATGGGAGACTATATCACTGGCTTTTATCATAGGTTTGCCTAGAACTCAAAACCAGCATGATTCAATTATGGTAGTAATTGATAAGCTTAGCAAGTCTTCACATTTTATTCCTATAAAATCTACTTATAAAACTACTAACATCACTGAAATATTCATGAAGGAAATTTTTAATCTGCATGGTATTTCTAAAATGGTGATTTCAGATAGAGACGTAAAATTTACATCTATGTTTTGGAAAGAATTGTTTGCGGGGTTGAATACCAACTTGAATTTCAGCACAAGCTACCATCCACAAACAGATGGGAAGACTGAATGAACGAACCAAATCATGGAAGATATGCTACGAATGTATGTAAGGACGAAACCAAGTAAGTGGGAAGACTACTTGCACTTGGTGGAATTTGCATACAATAATGGTTAATAGACATTGGCTAAGATGAGCCCCTTCGAGGTACTATACGACAGAAAGTGTACAAATCTGATTAGATGGGATAACCCAATTGACAGACTCATGGTGGGACCAGAAATTCTCTAGGAAATGGAGAATACGGTAAGAAAAGTACAACAAAATTTAAAAGAGGCATAGGACAAACATAAAAGTTACGCGGACCTAAAAAGGAGACACTAGGAATTTCAAGTTGGTGACCATGTGTTTTTAAAATTCAAAGCAAGAAGAAGTTCATTAAAGCTAGGGAACTGCTCCAAGTTGGTGCCCAGTTTTTGTGGCCCTTTCAAGATCTTAGCTCAAATTGGATCCGTGGCATACCAACTTGCACTTCCCGCAAATATGAAAATTCATAACTTATTTCATGTTTCTTTGTTAAAAAAAATATGTTCATGATCCTACTCACATGTTTGATTGGAACTTGGTGCATGTGGAACCAGAAGGCGAGTTCCAACCAGAACCTCTACGCATTCTGGACAAGAGAGAAATAGTACTATGGAACAGAGTCGTCGCCCAGGTAAAGGTGAAATGGAAGCACTTTAGTCTTGAGGAGGCCACTTGGGAATAGGAGGAAGATTTGTAGAAATCTTATCCAACCTTGTTTCGAGAAAGGAACAAACACTAAGGACAGTGTTGTACTAAAGGGGGAAAGGATGTAATATCCTCCCAAAAATAAATTATCATTAAAGTAGGTATGCACTTAGGAATTTATTTCCGTTTTTGGCAAATTCGAATTTGGAAAATTATTGCCATTTATGGAAATTATGAATTTAGAATTTGGTTAATTGTAATTAAGTTATTGTGACTGTTTGGAAAAGATTTGATTTTCCCAACCAACTCTTTGACTATGGCACTTGTAAGAGACACATATTTTTTATATTTATTGTTGAGGTACAAATGTAACAACCAGGTTGAAATCATCTGACCTTGACTCCATGAGTGGGGAACAGGCTTGAACTACCTCGGGGCTTAATTTTACAAGTGGAAAATCAAGAATTTGTCCATTGGAAACCCCTGAAAATCAGGGATTTGTAAATCTAGGAAAATTACCAAAGGGAAAAGACCTAGGCACAAGATACTTTTGCATATATAGCATATGGGAGGAGGGAGGATGCTGCCTAGTATGCTGGGAAAAAGAATATCACTTTCTGTTATGAGCACTATTTTCTGAGTGTGAGGCAAGGAGAATTATTTGATCTGAATGAAGACTAAAGCTAAGGAGGAGTTTTGGAGTTCGTCCTCATGGATTCATGGTCAGGCTAGGGGGTGAACAAAGCAAGTAGATTCGTTGTTTTGTTCTATGGTTGGGTGGAACTTGGTTGTTCCATTTGTTTTCCCAACACTTTGTTCAAATATGTACCTCTACTTATTGTTTCTTTGAATTGTTTTACTGGATAATGACTGGAAGAATGAAACAAATTGTAGAATAAGATTTCTTTTGCAGTTTGAATTTATCAGTGAGTAGAACTAAGAATCTACTGTGCGTGATAGTTGTTGGTGAATGTGATATCAGTTCGATCTTGTTGTTGATATTAGAAATATTTTGCATAAATATGTATATATATTTAAGTATAATCATGCTTAAAATTATTTCAGATGGCTATAGGTTGACTATTCTTAAGTGAAGATCTACAGGAAATACCGGTGTATGCGTTTTTTTATTTCAATAAATATACCCTGAAAAGCCGTGATAAGTAGAACCTATATCATATCTGTAGTTATATATGTAGTTACATCTATTAAGAGGAACAAAAAGAAAAGTAATTGATTTCATTTTTTACAATGAGTTCAGTTTAGGTGGTCAAAACACAAAGATAAAACTGGATATTCTACCGTTAGGATATTACAATATAATTATTGGAATGGACTGGTTAGAGAGGCATAAAAAAGTTTTGGATTGTTATGAAAAATCACTCATTTACAAAGATGAAAACAACACTTTTAGGACAGTACAAGGAATACATAAACTAGTCTTAGTTAGGAAAATTTCAACAATGCAATTTAAGAAATGCATGAGTAAAGGTTGTCACATTTATGCTATCCAAGTGAAAAATCTGCTAGACAAAGAAAATAAACCTAGCCTAGAATATTTTTTCATCTTACATGAATTTAGAGATTTGTTTGTAGATGAAGTACCTAAACTTCCCCCAAGAAGAGAGATAAACTTCTCTATCGACCTGTTTCCTGGTTCAACCCCCATATCTAAGGCACCCTACAGGATGAGTTTACCCGAATTAACAAAATTAAAGATTCAAATACAAGAACTATTGGAGAAGGAATATATTAGACCAAGTGTCTCGCCATGGGGAGCACCAGTCCTTTTTGTTAAAAAGAAATATGAAACTCTAAGATTATGCATTGATTACAGACAGTTAAAGAAAATGATTGTTAAGAACAAATACCCCTTACCTAGAATCAATGATATGTTCGATCAAGTAGGTGGGGAAAATATTTTTTCTAAATTGGATTTAAGATCCGTTTATGAGCAAGTTAGAATAAAGGATGAAGACATAAGTAAAACAAAATTCAGAATGAATATGGACATTACAAATTTTTTGGTATAGTGTTTGGTCTCAGTAACACACCAACAACATTTATGTGTTTAATGAATAACATTTTCAGTCAGTACTTGTATAAGTTTGTTTTGGTATTTATTGACGATATCCTAGTGTATTATAAAACTCTAAGAAAACACAAATTGTATGTTAAATTCGACAAATGTGACTTTAATCAAAAGAAAATATAGGACCTAGGACATGTAATATCTGAAGAAGGTATTGTAGTCGAACCAGAGAAAATAAGAGATCATGGAATGGCCTATCCCTAAGGACATAGCGGACATTCAATTAATCATGGGAATCACCAAATACTACTGCATATTTATAGAGGGATTCTCTAAGATTGCATACCTTATCACATATTTACAAAAGAAGGGAACCAAGTTTAATTGGTCACAAAAATGTCAGGACAATTTTAATAAGTTAAATGGATTATTAACAACCGCACCCATTTTAAGGGTAGCAAACCCAGATAAAGACTTCATAGTCTATGTGGATGCAAGAAAAGAAGGTTTGGAAGGTGTCCTAACTCAAGAAGGGCACGTTATTTTTTATGAGTCCCGAAAACTAAAAGAGCACCAACAAAACTACGTCACTCACGACTTAGAGTTAGAAACTATCATCCATGCATTAAAGATGTGGAGACACTATATAATCGACAAAAAATTTCTATTGTTGACTAATAAAAGTGGTGTGAAATTATTTTTTAGTCAACCATACCTTAATGAAAACCAAGCAAGATGGTCGGCCTTCTTGAGCAAATTCGACTTCAAGGTAAGAAACATCAAGGGTAAGGAAAACAAACTGGCAGATGCGTTAAGTAGAATAATTCATGGGTTGTTTGATATGAACATTAGAAGGGTTGAAATCGACATTGAGCAAAGGAAAAAGGATGCAAGTAATAATGATGAAAATTACATTAAAACAGTGGCAAATTTACAAAATAATGAAGAAAAATTAGATAGAATAGATTTGATTTTGGAGAGAAATGGTCTACTAAGATTTAAAAAAAGATTAAACATACCATATTATGCTAAATTAAAGTTAACAGTTTTGAATGAAGTACACAAGAAACCATATTTTGGTCATCTAGGATACCAGAAAACGGTAACAACAATAAGGAAGTTATTTTATTGGCCTAATATGAAGGGAAAGACAACATAATACTTATCTAAGTGTCAATATTGTCAACAGGTGAAAGATGAACACCATCACCCATCCAGCCTGTGTCATCCTCTACCTGTGCCAGAATGGAAATGGGAAACTATATCACTAGATTTTATGATAGTTTTTTCTAGAACTCAAAAACAAAATGATTCAATTATGGTAGTAATTGATAAGATTAGCAAGTTTGCACACTTTATTGCTGTAAATTCTACTTATAATGATATTAACATCGCTGAAATATTCATCAAAGAAATTTTTAGATTGCATGATATTCCTAAAATGGTGATTTCAGATAGAGACGTAAAATTTACCTCTATGTTTTGGAAAGAATTGTTTGCAGGGTTGAGTACTAACTTGAATCTCAGCACATAATACCATCCACAAACGGATGGGAAGACTGAACGAACAAACCAAATAGTGGAAAATATGAATTTGGAATTTGATTATTTGTAATTAATTATTTGTGATTGTTGGGCAAAGATTTGATTTTCCCAACTAACTCTTTGAGTGTGACACATGTAAAAGACAAATATTTTAATATATTAATTGATGAAGGAAAAATGGAACAACCAGGTTGAAAACAATTGACCATGACTCCATGAGTGGGGAATGGACTTGAGTTACCTCAGGGATGAATTTTACAAGTGGAAAATGAAGAATTTGACCACTAGTAGCCAAATCAGGGATTTGTAGAGATGGGAAAATTCCCAAGGAGGGAAAAAGACTTAGGCATAGGATGCTCATGATATAAAACATATGGGAGGAGGCAGGACATTGCTTAGTATGTTGGATAAAGGATATCAATTGTTTTTATGAACATTGTCTAGTGTGAGGAAAGGGGATTTTCTTATCTGAAAAGAGGATTGTAGCAAAATAGGATGATTGGAATTCACCTTTATGGACTCATGGTCAGGCTACCATGTGAACGGAGAAAGTAATTTGGTTGTTTTTTTCTATGGTTTGGTGGAACTTGGTTGTTCCATTTGTGTTCCAACATCTTATTCAGATATGTACATCTACTTGTTTCCTTGTTGATTTTTTTTTAATTATTAGCTTACAAAATGTAATGGTTATAGGATAATTATCTTACAGATTGATTTTATTCATTGAGTAAAGATAATAAATATATTGTGAGTTTTACAGCTAATGAAGTTGAGTTATACATGCATAGATAGTAATATATGTATATGATTGACTAGGAATAAAGAATGTTAGAATTGTTGTTTGTGTTCTGGAAACTTTACAAGTGAATACATGCTTCAATAGAGGATAATTGTGTGTATTTCCATGTATCCATATAGATAATGTTGTGTACATAAATATACATGCAGAATACCATATCAATATTTGTAAAGGTACCATAGAACAAAGATAAATCAAATAACAATCCTCCCTTTTTGAAAAGAAATTACATCCTATATATGTGATGGCCCATAGACAATTAGAGATTCAATATTCTACATATTACATGATATCATAGATGTTTTAAATTGTGGAATCATATTCAAAATGGGGTTTCCTTTACAATTATTTTATTCCATTAAAGAATTAAAATACAAATATTCGGTTTATCCATGAAACCTTGACTCAAAGTTATCACAGTAGAGTACCCTAGGGTAAGGACCCTGTACCATTAATAAACATAACCTGAGAAGTTTTAAATTAAACGTCGATATTTGAAACTTGAATACCTTTTGAGTAAGACGATCACTTGGATCCCTTTTCCCTTGGAGTGATTAATCCTACAAGGGGAAAATCGACAGATTTAGTAAACTATGTTAAAGTAATCAAACGAAACTAAATATTAAAGATTTAGAAAATGAATAGTACTTAGCTTATAGCTGGCGTGGATGCAATTCCCCACTAGAATTGGAGAAATGGTTTGTCCACAGTCCGAAGGGGAGGAGTGGACCCATAAATGATTGATGGGTATCGTCACAAGGAAAACATTGTCCCATCATTAGTTTTGTAAACGAAAGGAATCTAACTGAATGCTCCAAAATGTAAACAAGTAATTAAAACAGTGCTAAACATTTAGCATTTTTCATAACCAGAAAAATAAATTTCACATAGTATAGTCGCATGTCCCACAGAGGCATATCCTCCCCAATTCGTGACTACATACAAAGTTGCGGAACATTTCTTCTTTAAATATTAAAACTTACAAGTTGCTAATAAAAAACTCATACAAGAACACAAGTGTAAACTTAACTTAAATTACGCATTACGAGCCTACTATAATATTCCTTTCCATCAAAGATAGTCTATCCAATAGAAGAGAATTAGACAAGCTTGTGGAGATACTTCTTTTCACTATTTTCGTTTATGTAGGAGAAGTACATATATATGAGTTTAAACACAGATTTCAAGAACATAGGACTTAGGGAGAATATAATATAAACATAAATAAAGTATGAATTATGTTGGAACTTATACACAAAGGAAATCTTACGACTTTAACAATTCATGTATAAGTATGTGAAACATGCATAGATTAAGAGGAAAGTCTCACAAGCCAGTTACTAAATTTTACACATGGTTATGAAAACCATACTGCATACACAGGGAACATTTTACGAATATACATAGTAAATTGAAGGCAAAATAAATTACCGTAAGTCCTGGGATGTGTATTCTCAGTTAAAGAGCTGATAGTTTGTGGACTCTTCCCATCGTTCCTCTTTACGAATCAAGGAGATATATCACATAATAAATAGGGAATAATAATGTATAGTTTATACCTACAGTGAACACCATAAGAAAAATTTAAAAGTTACTGTAGAAACCCATAAAATATTTAACCATGGGATTCTCGGGCGATAGGTTTGTCTTCAACAACTTAGAACAAAAATACAAGCATAAACGATAAGGAAAAGATCAAGGTCACCCTCTAAATTATTGCTGACAAAACCCTTGATATTATTACAGGAACAATTATTGAACCAGAAGGCTAAATCACCTGTATAAACTTTAGAGTCCCAAATGAAAACCATGTGTTATCACATAAACTTGTCAAAGCCTTCGGGGTTTTTGGTTTCTACCTAGGTTTGGATTTTTGCTTGTTTCTCCTCCTTTTGTAGACCCAATCACAAGGTTTTTCCTTAGGCTCATAGTTTTCTTCTTTTATTTTCCTGAGAGGTGTCAACCCTAATCCTTTTAGTTTTCTCTAAGGTCAATCACTTCTCTCTCCTTGTCTCTATCACTACCCATTTTGCATTTCCTAGCCCTCAGCTAGTCATCCAAGTATTTGTTTGCAGGGGGCTACATACATAAGCACAACTGCAACACTTAGAGCAGTCTGATATGGAATCAAATCAAGAGAGAAAGCAATATCATCTTTCAATGGTGTATATCCATAAGGAATATCAGATCGACGATCATCAGGCGGTCAAGATCACAGAGTTACATGAAGTATAGCGTCAGAGAGAGTTCTGAAATCGCAAGGCCATCCTAGTCATTGATCCTGGGAAGGACACGTGGTGCAAGATTAGCATTTCTCTAACTCACAGAATGGAGAATTCAAAGGGGAGAGTCATGAGGACTAGAAAAATGGGAAGTTACGAAATGATCTGGGCCATCTATTTCATAAGAAAACGTGGTGCAAGATAAGTGTAGAAAATATTTTTGGGAAAGATGAGGTGAAAAGTGTCAATGGATGAGGTCCTAAAATGATGAAATGATATGAGTCATCTGATGCAAAGAGAAGAGTGTCACCTGATCCGAGCAATCATGATTTTGTGACTCAAAGATTTTAGCATGGAAATAGAGTGTGAACTAGCAAAACGTGAAATCTTGAAATGCCTCGGAATTAGGCCCATGATCACAGCCCACAGTCATATGGAAGCAGAGTCATAAATAAAGGGAAAACACCTATCATGTAGTGGGTGACTGAGTTTGTTCAATGAAATTCTCCTAGCCGTCAAGATAAAAGAAAATCCAACCGTCGATCCAGATGGGTCATTTCTCAGGATCGAACATCGAGATATTTGAAATCAAGGGGAGTGAAAAATCCCAAAATGAGAAATCCCAAGATTTCATATGGATAAGAACAAGTTCACGGCCCACGGTCACATGAGGCAAGAGAATGGACCTGAAAAAAGGATGAAAGCATGCATCTTGATCGCAATTGAGGATCTGCATGGTTTGAATATGCCAAGAACAATTGGGAGGAGTTGTGGACATCTCCTGGAGAATTCATGGGTGTCAGGATCCATCCCTATCATGATGTAGGTAGTTAATGAAAATGGTGGAGGTGGTTGAAACCTCATCTCACCCCATAAATGGAAAGCATGGAAAGACATCGGTGTAGGAAGACTCTCACCCAAAAGTTATCCTGTCAACGGATTCCCCTGCAAATCCCATATTGGTCTAAGATCGCGTCTGACAGAAGAATGCAAGTGCAGAATGACAGAAGAAGATGCAGACGCAAAGCTTTTATTGTAGTGACCAAGTCACATTCTTGGTGGTGGCAACTATTCTATGTATAAATACTCAGTTTTTATATTTTTTTATGGTCGATGGTTGAGCTAAGCTCAAATATTGTAATGTTTTAATGAATCCTCTGGTTCTCTGGTTATGTGTTGCCATTTGATACTTCTTGTTTAATGATATTCATCTTTCTTATCATCTCTTTTTCTCTTGATATTGAAAACTTGGGCATGGGTGATCCAGTCGAGTTGTTTTGATTGTATTGTAATGTATGTTTGATTGCAATATTTTTATGACATTTTCAGTTTCCTAAAGTTTTGGGTCCAAGAATATCTTGCATTTGAAGATTTACTTCCTTAGGATGCTAGAAGACCTGATGTCCTTAGAAGACCTCTAAATTTCCTCGTCAGTTCTTCCCCATATTCACCCTTTACTACAAATTATTGAGTGAAGTTAGATCAATACCTCATCTTCTTATGCATGCCAACCCAATTTTTGTGTTGAAGTGATATAATCCCGAGACTGTGTCCATTAGACCACCCTTAAATTTAGTCATTGTGACATAAAAAGTGATGGGTATTGGTCTTACCTTTGCCGCAATCCAGAAGTGAATTCTAGTGCTAACATTTATGGCATCGTTGTTGGGGACGAATTGAATATTTTCCCTGAGATTGAACGATAAAGCATACTAGTTCTGAAAGTGCATCAAAAATAAGTACATTGAAGATTTCTATTGTGCACCTAGAAATTCCATTGATGTGAATCCAATGGTGACTCCACTATTTCAACTATGGATTCTAGGGGAAAACACACAAGGTCTACTCCACAGTTTCCTCTAGAAACACCTGAAGTTCACCTAGATAAAATTATCAAAAAGGGAAAACCCCTTCGAGAAATTAGTTCTATTGTTGAACTAAGTATTTCTGATCATTTTCATTATCCTCTTGTAGAAACTCCGATATCTTCTTCTCATTTTCCTATTATACCATATGTTGGTGTTTCTCGAAGTTTAAATTTTGGGAGTGTTCCTGTTGAGTTTTATCCTCCTCGTTGTGGATTGGAAGGAGAAATCTTTGTCACTCCTTTTTCCCCTAAGTTTGTACCTTGGTCTATACCCTAGACCTTGGAAGATTTTCCCACTCCAGGTTTTATTACTCCTCCTCCTATTAGATTTACTGATTTTGAAGAAAGGGAAAGCTTTGTTCCCTCTAGCTCTGTAGCCTTTTCTCCAAATCCTCTGTTGTTTCATTTTCCTCCTAGAAGCTTAGTTCTAGTGTCCCTTGTTTGAACCCCTTCCTCCCTATTTCTCCTCCACCTATCACTCCAATGGAAGGAGCTAATCCCCCTAGAAATAGAATGGAATCTATAGTAGTTTCTAGATATGCCCCTCTCATTTTTCCTCAGCCTCTTTAATGCCCTCCCAGCCGGTGGCTACCTTACGCAGCTTCATAGGTTCATGGGGGAGGGAGATATCACTGCATAGGAGTACCTTGCATCTTTCTATTGTTATGCTAACAATTATGTCATAGTAAATGAATATGTGTGGATGAGGATTTTTGTCCAAAGTCTTGATGGAGAATCCAGAAAGTGGTTTAGGGCCCTAACCGCTGGATCCATTAATGGGATTGAGGCTTTAGATGATACATTCTTGAGACAGTGGGGGGATAAAAATGACTTCATGTATTATATCATAGAGTTTGGGTCCCTAAAGATAAAAAATGGAGAGTCTATCTCTTACTTCTTCAAAAGATTCAACAAAATGTACAATAAGATCCCTCCTGAGATAAAGCCTACAGAAGCCTCTACCAAAATTACCTATGCTAGTGATTTTGACCCTGACTTCTACCTCCTTTTAAGAGAAAAAAGAACTACCTCCTTAGCTCATATGCAAGATGCATCCCTGGAAGTAGATTCTAATGTATTGGTAGTTGACCGACTCAGAAATAATTCTAACAGAGACAAAGGAAGGGGAAGATCTGAAGCCTCAACCTCTAGTTCCTCTGCCTCCCCCACTCAAATGGACAAAGTAACCAAGTTACTAAAATTTCTTTTATCCAGAATGAAAAGGTTGGAATTAGAAGGGAAGAAGACATACAAAAATCCTCAAAATGTTTATAACAGAGGCAACTTCAGTAGGATGGGCAACAATGCTCCTTATGTTATACAAAGAGAACCTCAGAACATAGATAGGGATGATCAAAAAATTTAGACCCCTCTTAAAAACAACCTTGTTGCAGATGATGATGGAGAGGAAGAAGACCTTGGCCCAAAAATTCATTGTCTTGAAGACGCATCTCCTTCTCCTCACTTAACTCAATCAACATACGAGGATTCTTTCATGGATATCAAATTAAACGAGATAAGTAAGGGGTATAAGGCCAGTGACAACCCAAACAAATACAATCTTAGGTCTAAGAAGAAAGAATGGAAGTCTGACATCCCTGATCATCCTTCCAGAGTAGATAATTATGCTAATGATGCAGCAAATAGGAGAAAGGAAATGAAAGCTCACAATCCCTCATGAGTAGCCAAATTTCATGTCCCAGAAGTGAGATAAATTCTGAAACCCCCTTTCTCCTTTAACTTTGAGCATGAAATTCAAAAAATCAGGATCCCTGTGCCCCTTTCAAAGCTATTCAAGCATGAAGATTTCAAAAACTCCTTCTCTAAGTTGTTGCAGTCTGATCCATCTTACCATCCCATAGACTCAACGAATATCCAAGATGAAAATCCAACAATCATATTAGGTACTATGGTAGAAGATAGAGATGATTCATCCCCTCCCTTCTATATGTCACTAAACATACATGATAAGGAACTACATAACTGTTTGATGGATTCAGGGGCCTTTCATAATCTTATTCCCAAAACTGTCATGGAAGAACTAGGACTAGAAATCACAAAAGCATACCATGACTTGT
>CBVK0101013877.1:0-20648 GCA_900067695.1 Picea abies
AAAAGCACAATTTCATGATGAGGGTGAGGGTCAAGAGAATTATTGAGTAAAACACTATTGTGTTTTGTGATTTACCCTTGGGGGAATTATTGAATAAAACACATATTCTTGGTGGGGAGAATAATTACTCAATAATTACCCCCACCCCACCCCTCAGTGTGTTTTACTCAATAATTCCCCCCACTCCACACCTCAACGTGTTTTACTCAATAATTTCCCCTACTGTGTTTCATGATGAGGGTGGGGGTGAGAATGGTGAGGTTGGGGTTGGGGGAAATTATTGAATAAAACACAAAACACAATTTGATGATGAGGGTGAGGGTGAAGGGAATTATTGAGTAAAACACTATTGTGTTTTGTGATTTACCTTTGGGGGAATTATTGAATAAAACACATATTCCTCGTGGGGAGAATTATTGAGTAAAACAAAATATGTGTTTTACTCTAATTCTCCCTACCCCACCCCTCATTGTGATAGTGTGTTTTACTCAATAATTTTCTACACCCCACCCCTTAGTGTGTTTTACTCAATAGTTTCCCCCGCTCCACCCCTCGGTGTGTTTTACTCAATAATTAACACAATTTCATGACGAGGTTGAAGGGAATTATTTGTGTTTTACTCAATGATTCCATTCATCCTACCCCTCATTATGATAGTGTGTTTTACTCAATAATTTTCTCCACCCCCAACTATATTATGAGCTCCTTATTTTCCTTAATATGATGAGGGTGGGAATGAGAAATTATTAAGTAAAAAAATTCAATAATTCACCCACCCCATTCCACCCTCGTCATATAAGGGTAGGGATGGGAAATTATTGAGTAAAACACGTCATATGGTGGGAGTGAGGTAAAGAGAAATATTAAATGAAAAATAAGAAGTGAAAATATTTTAGATTACATTGAAATTAAAGTAAAATGAAATATTAAAGTGAAAATAAAGGAGAGTGAATCATTAAATGGACAATGAGAGAATATAAGTGAATTATTAAAGTTAAAATAAAGGAGAGTGAATCATTAAATGGTGAATAGGAGAGAATATAAGTGAATTATTAAATGGAGAAGAGAATATGAGTGAATTATTAAATATTTTATAATGTTATTGAGAGCAAAGTAGAATGAAACATTAACATGAAAAAAATGAGAGTGAATCATTTAATGGATAATACGAGGAGAGAATATAAGTGAATTATTAAATAGAGAATAAAGGAGAAAACATTTTAAAGTGAAATTGAAATTAAAATTAAAGTAGAATGAAACATTACAGTGAGAATAAAGGAGAGTGGATCATTAAAAGTAGAATAAGAGGAAAGAATATTTTAGAAAATATGTTTTTTTTGGAAGAGATATATATGGATTTGTTATAATTATTATTAAATGGAGGAGAAAATATAAGTGAATTATTAAAAATTTAAAGTGTCATTGAAAGTAAAGTAGAAAGAAATATTAAAGTGAAAATAAATGAGAATGAATCATTAAATGGAGAATAGGAGGAGAGAATATAAGTGAATTATTAAATGGAGAATAATAGGAGAAAACATTTTAAAGTGACATTGAAATTAAAGTAGGATGAAACATTAAAGTGAGAATAAAGGAGAGTGGATCATTAAATGTAGAATAGGAAAGAATATTTTAGAGGATATGATTTTGTGGAAAAGATATATATGGATTTGTTATAATGGGTTATGAGATAGTTTTTTTTGGGTTGCTTAATTTTGATTGTATAAATGTTATCATAGAAATTATATGATAGGTATATAATAAAAGAAAATGAAAAAAATGAAGGTTATTATAATTGATAAAATATTGGTTTTGATGTTTTTAATAATTAAATAAAAATATATATTGTTTAAATTTTTGAAGAATAAATTATATAAATTTAGTCTAATAATATTGTGTTTTTCACAAGGATTAAAAAGATTAATGATTTTACATGTTTTTCTAAAAATGATCATTACTAAGTTGGATATGTCTAACATCTATGCATCTTGGAATTGTTGTTACATTATAAATATCTTTCTATACAAAAATTATTATCCTGGATTGGTTGAGAGAAGTGGTCCACAACAACATATAAGCTCTAATATACCATGAACTTTATTCCAATGGTGTTGGCCACAAGGGAGTGATGTAACTCCCCTTCTAACATCCACTCTAGTGTTATTATTTGATGAACTAATCTATGTACTAAATATCTCCCCAACACCCATTTTTATTCAACAATTCACTATTATATTTTTATTCATTTTACACAATGACACTTTAAATTTTTAATCAATTTAAGAAATGAATCTTTTTCTCCAATCTCACAATGAATAGAAATTTTCACTCTATAAAAACTCCAACCCAACACTCTTTTCTATTATCATTTTAACTTTTTGTGTCCCCAATGATGGGTGGAGTGTTTGCGTGTCTGCTCAAAACATTGGATGCTTCAAAATTTAATACGTAGTTTAGTTCCAAAAAACTTATGCATCAATATGACTAATTGTTAAAACCTACATACTCAAATCTCAAGGTAATCAAATCTCCCAATCACCAAACTCAAAGTGCTCAAAAAAATCCATTTGTGCCCCCTTGTTTATTTTCTTCCCCAAAATTATCTCACCCCCTTTGGTCTCTCAAAGTTCCCCCTTTATGCCTCCTTTTCCCCCACTACCTTCCTACCCTCCCATGATGAGTCCTAGGAAGGTCAAAATATCATAAAATATTATCCCCATGTAATACCCCTGGATTGTAAATGTACATGTGTTTTTATAAGCTGGTGAGTCAGGATGTTTTGGGCCAGAGTGCTTGTGTATATATGTTTTGGGTCATATTTCCTGTGTGATATTAGGTCAGAGAGCTTGTACGCTGAAAGATTAGCCAGCCTAGAATTGTAAATCGTAATCACGTGTTGATATATTAATAAAATATGTCATCTCTACAGACAAAGTTAAACAAATGTTATTGGGGGCTAAGACTCCATGAAAGGGAAAGGGAGGAGAGGGATTAAGGAAAGGGTCTAAATCAAAGGGGATTAATCCCAAGAATATAATTATACATTCCTAATTCCTAAGTCCTAAGTTATGATTTTATCATAAATTCTCAAGTAGAAGAACAAGTTCCCAAGTGGTGGGTGAGTAGCTCTTTGAGTGTCACTTTTAAAAGAGAGAATATGCAATTATAATGTTTGGGATTTAGTGGAAAAAGGGATCCATTATCATTCATTTCATCATTCTTACCATTTCTTGTGGGGTGCGAGTTGAGTAGCTACTGTGACCCTATTACCTTGTGAACCCTATGAATCCTAGGACAAAGAGTCTCTCCAAGTTCTCCTTTATGCCTCATTTGCCCCCACTTCCTTCCTAACCTCCCACGAAGAGTCCTAGGAAGGCCAAAATACCATAAAATATTCTCATGTAATACCCCAAGTTGATCCCTGGGATTGTGAATGTACATATGTTTTTATAGGCTAGTGAGCCAGGATATTTTGGGCCAAAGTGCTTGTGTTTATATGTTTTGGGCCAAATTGCCTATGTGATATTAGGCCAGTGAGCTTGTATTTTGAAAGGTTGGTGAGCCTGGCATTGTAAATTGTAATCACACTCTAATATATTAATAAAATACATCACTTCTATGGACCAAGTCAGACAAATAATATGAGGGGATAAGAATCCATGAGAGGGAAAGGGGGTTGAGGGATTAAGGAAATGGGATAAGTCAAGGGGGCTTAAACCCAATAATATAATAATATATTTGTTAGTCCTAAGTCTTAAGTTATGATTTAATCCTAAGTTCTCAAGTGAGAGAACAAGTTCCCAAGTGGTGGGTGAGTAGTCCTTTGAGTGACACTTGTCAAAAAGATAACATGCATATATAATGATTGGGATTTAGTGGAAAAAGTTATCCATTATCATTCACTCCATAATTCTTCCATAATTCTTACCATTTCTTGTGGGGTGTGAGTTGAGGAGATACAATGACCATATTACCTTATGAACCCTATATATCCTAGGTGGATTCAAGTATATAATTCTCCTTGGGTTTCTTTGGGAAAGGATGGAGCCTTGAAGGGAGAATTGTTGGGAATATGTTTCCATGAGTGTGAGGCCTAGAGGGTTCCCAAAGACTCCATTATAGAAGCTCAATTTCCTGGATCCATAGAGCTCTAATAATTCTTGGTTTTCCGGTGTTGGAGCCCTCAAAGGGAAGTGGGAAAACCTGGACTATGGTACAGAGAAGGGGGTACATTTCCTTGGCTTGTGTAGGGTATGGGGAGTGAGAAGTTGTAGGTTTAAACTATTTTTGGAGTTTGGTATATTGGCCTAGCCATTGTTGTGATGAATGTCAAACCATAGTTGGCTTAGGTAGCCTTTTCCCTGTTGGAGTCATAACCCTAGCTCGGGGGTGGCCTACTATTGTGAATGCTAGAACAACAATGTTTATGGTTGGGAGGAATGTTTGAGGTTTAAATCCAGTTGGTGATATCATAAAAAGATAAGTTCTTTGTTATGTGTTCATTTGATTAGTATTATGTGTATTTATATATATGCTTAATTTATGTTGGTTGTGCATGAGTATATTGTGGTATAAATTATGTATTGTATGGAATGATGTTATTGGGCCCACATATTGTTTCATATGTAGGGCATATTTTAGTTGGTATCAGAGTGAAGTATAAATATTATATAATCCTTTAGGAAGGATGGAATTAATTAATTAATGGTATCATAGTTTGACTTAGTGAGTTAAAAGTAAAATTTAAAAATTTATGTATGTGATAGAGTTGGGTTTTTATTGACATATGCCCAGAAGTGAGTCTAGGGTTTTTTACAATGTGGTATAAGAACGAGATACAACACTCGAGGTACATGGGCTAGAGCTATCACACTAGAACATAAAATTACAGAGGAAGAAATTTTCAAGGGATGCCTACAAATTATTTTAGAAAAGGTTCCCGTGAGAAATTGGGGAAAATTTCCTGTAATTTTTGGAAATGGAGCTCAGGGGGTTAAAATCTCCAATTTCAACCTCTGATTGAGTGATTATAGGCTTGGAATTGGCCAAATTCATGAAGTGCAGAGTGACCATGGAAAATTGGGTAAAAAACCATAATTTTTTAGCGAATTGGGGTAGAATTCATGCCTAGAATCATCGACATGACAATTAGTTGGAGTTAATTAGGTTAATTCAGGAAGAAATTTGACCAAGAGGTTGAGAATGGTAGAATCCATGGCAGCTAAGTAGAAGTATTTAGGTGAAATTAGGTAAAAATCCCCAATTTCTGAGTGAATTCAGGGGGAATTCATGCCCATAAATTTGAAAGTGTCAATTATGGAAGCAATTGGTTGTTTGTAGAACCGAAATTGGCCATGGGAAACATAATATAGAGTTTCATGGAAGCCTTCACGGAAATTTCAAAATTAGGAATTTTTGGAAATTTGGAAAATTTTGAAAAAATCGATACATAGTGACATGGCAATGGTGATGTGGGTTGCCATGATGGTAGGTCCATGGTGGAATTCCATGATGGAGGGGTGGAAGGCCACAATGGATAAGTGTAATCCCGATGGGTGAAGTAAGTTCCATGATGGACAACGGGGCGAGATTTGAAACCATTAGTGGTATCTGAGGTTTTTAATGTGGTTTCACAAAGTTGCAAAAGATTTGAAATGAATGTGGGAGCGATACATAGGCGAAGGGAGGTTTGGTGGTATTGGATAATTTTTCTCCGTTAAAATTCCTAAAACTAAAATATTTGATGTCAATGTGAGTTGTTGATCTCCCTTCATCATATGCCATCTAATCTGAGGAACAAGCATGTCGTGTTCTCGAGGGAAAAAGGGTGTGGGATGGGACTCATCAATCCACGCAACCAATGAATGGGCACTGGGTGGAAGTCTGGAAGAAGAGGTGGAAACCCTGTCCCATCTGTGTTCAGTTTGACTGCCAAGTGGGTGGTCAGGTACGGGTGGGGCTCGTAATTCATTTTAATAAAATAAAATAAAGGTGAGAGAAGAGGAAGGTGATGGAGGTTGGCGAGGCATGGATAGGGTGGAAAATAGGTTGAAATGGAATCACCTCAGGGTTCCATGGAGAGCCATAATGACACATCAGTATCCACATTAGCAAGGATTCCAAATAAGCAAAAGTTTCCTATGGTTTAAAAAAAATCCCAAGTCTGGAGCCAAAATTGTATTTTGGCCATAGTGAGAGCATAATAACTCAGACAAAGTTGATTTTTTTTGGATTTTGTCCATAGTCTCAAGGGATATAGAAGTGCCCAAGAGGGATAATGGCTAATTATGCACCATTTTTCTAGAAATTGAAAATTAGAGGTTTTTGAAGAGCAAGTTCGTGCTCAATGGCGAGGGAACTGTTACTAATGAAATTTTTATAGACTAACAGAAAAGAAGACATGAAAATACTTAGTGAAGGGATTGGTTGGATTCCATGGAGGTTAGAGTGGAGATGCCAAAACATGGAAAAATACACTATTATGGGCCACGTTTTGCATGTTTTTGGGGATTTTCAAAGGAGGAAAAGGGACCCCAGATGACAAATTTGGAAAACCGTATTTACTCAATATTTAATGTACTCATCTAGCCAGATAACGTTTCTTTTGTGAAGTTTTTATGGAAATTTATTGGAAATGCATCATATTGTCCTAGATTACTATGACAAGCCATTCACTTTTCTTTATGAGGAGGGGGTGTCAAAGGAAATTTCATGGAATTCCAAGGCCTATAACTATCAGGGAAATTTCATGGAATTCCAAGGCCTGTAACTATCAGGGAAATTTCATCCATATAGTTGGAGAAGAGTTTTAGAAAAGGATGCTAGATTTATGTAGCCCGTATAGAAGAGGTAGACAATGATAAAAAGACAAGTATTGAATACCATCCAGTCTTGAACTATTATGAATATGTATTTGAGGAGATACTAATGTTGCCACTATAGAGAGATATTGATTTCTCTATTGATTTGGTGCCTAGAGTTTCCCTAGTATCTAAGACTCCTTATATAATGAGCACACTAGAGATGGAGGAATTAAAAATGTAGGTTGAAAATTTTTTGAAGAAGGGGTATATACACCCAAGTGTGACACCTTAGGGTTACACACTGCTCTTTGTGAAGAAGAAGGATGGAACCTTAAGGTTGTGCATTGATTTCAGGGAGTTGAACAAGGTTACCATAAATAACAAATATAATTTTCCAAGGATTGAGGATCTATTTGATCAGGTGAAAGGTGCAAGGATATTTTCCAATATTGACTTGAGGTCCAGCGATCATTCATTGAGAATTAAATACGAACATATAAGAAAAAAAACATTTAGAACAAGATATGGACTTTATGAGTTTGTAGTGGTGCCATTTGGGTTCTTAAATGCACCAATTGTATTCATGTGTCTAATAAATGAAGTGTTCAGAGAGTATATGGAAAAGTTTGTAATTTTTTTCTTGGATGACAGAATCATCTAATCCAAGACAAAGGGGGGCCATGAGAGTCATTTAAGGAAGGTTGTACAAGTATTGAGGGAGCATCAACTCTATGCCAAGTCGAGCAAGTGCTCATTTTCACAGATGCAGATCCATTATTTGGGCCATATTATTTCAGAGGAAGGGATAACAATTGATCCTAAGAAAACATAATCCATTAGAGGATGGCCAACACCAAATAATGTTACAAAAGTTAGATCATTCATGGGACTTGCAAGTTGTTATAGAAGATTTATTAAAGGCTTTTCAAAGATTGCACACCCAGTAACTTGTTTGCAAAAGAAGGGCATGAAATTCAAATGGACTACAAAATGTGAGAAAATCTTTCATCATTTGAAGAATTTATTGACAATTGAACTAATATTGAATATTGTTGATCTATAGGAGAATTTCATTATGTTGATTGATGCATGCAAGGAAGGGATTGGTGGAGTCCTTACACATAATGGGTGTGTGGTATGATATGATTCCAGAAAGTTGAAAGGACATGAGAGGAACTATGCCGCACATGATTTACATTTGGAATCCATAGTTCATTCCTTAAATATGTGGAGGAATTATCTCATGGAAAAAATATTTGAGTTGAGGACAGACCACAGTGGTCTGAAATATTTGTTTAGACAACCAACATTGAATGCCAGACAAATTAAATGGATGGAATTCCTCAGTGAATATGACTTTGATATAAATCATATCAAAGGAAAGGAATATGAACTGGTCGATGCACTCAGTGGGAGAGTGCATGATATGCATGATACAACCATTAGCATGTACATATATGATTTAAAAGAAAAAAAAAATAGAAGCTGCAAATTCATATCAGCACTACTTATAAATAAAAGAAGCATTACAACAAGGTAATTTTTAGCAGAAATTTAAGGATTATGGGATGAAAGAGGATGGAGTCCTTACGTAAAGTGGAAAATTATATGTTCCTAAATTTCAATGGCTGAAAAATATAGTTCTGATACAAATGTACAATGTTCCTTATGATGGGCACCCAGGATATCAGAAAACAATGGCACTTGTAAAGGGCCAATACTTTTGGTGAGGAATGAGGAAAGAGGTGGTTGATTATATATCTAGATGTCAAGAATTTCAAAAGGTTAAAGTATGAGCATATACATCCATCTGGATTTCTACAACCATTGCCCATTCCTGAGTGGAAATGGGAAGTTGTTACCATTGATTTCATTACTAAATTTCCCATAACTATAAGGCAATGAGATTTCATCATGGTAGCTTTTGATAAATTAACTAAGGTTTCCCATTTTATTCCAGTGAAGCTAACTCACAAGGAAACCAACATTGCAGATGTATACATGAAGGAAATTTCCAGGATACATGATGTTCCGGAGGAAATTGTTTATAATAGAGATCCCAAGTTCACATCAAATTTTTGGAAAGGTTTGTTTAAAGGATTTGGGACAAATTTATATTTTAGCGCAACATATCACCTGGAGTTAGATGGGAAAACATAGTGGGTCATTCAGGTGATTGAGGATATGTTGAGGATCTATGTGATGGATAAACCGTCAAAATGGGTATATTATTTGCATTTAGTTGAATTTACTTATAACAATGGGTATGAGGCATCTTTGAACATGAGCACATTTGAAGCATTGTATGGAATACAGTGCAACATGCCAGTGAGATGGGAAAACCCAACAAATAGAGTAGTTGTTGGTCTATAATTCCTCAAAGAAATGGAAGAGTAGATGGTAGAACACATAGGAAAAAAAATTATGTGAACAAGGGTAGAACACATAGAGAACTTGGAGTGTGTGAGCATGTATTCTTGAGAGTGAAGGCTAAAAAGTGTTCACTGAAATTAGGAAGCTACCCAAAACTAGCAGCAAGGTATTATGAACCATTTGAAATCCTAGAGAGGATTGGTATTGTTTCATACATGATTTCACTACATGCATCCATGTGCATTCATAATGTGTTTCATGTGTCTTTACTTAAGAAGTATGTGCCTAATTCTAACCATGTAATTGATTGGAATGTGATCCAGGTGGAGCACGAGGGTGACTTCCAGGTCTATCCAGTGCACAAATTGGACATGAAGGTCAAGGTGCTCTAAAATCAAGCCATATGATTTCGAAAGGTCCATTGGACCTACTATGGTCCTCAAGATGCTACATGGGATCATGAGCATGCGATGAGGGAAGAGTACCTGAAAAAATTTGAACATGTTTGAGGTTTTTAATTGTATATTTGTATATAATGCACCAAGGAAAGTGCATAAATAAGGGGGAGGGGAATGTAATACCCCCAGGTTGTAAATGTACATATGTTTTATAGGTCAGTGAGCCAGGATGTTTTGGGTTGGAGTGCCTATGAATATATGTTTTGGGTCAGAGTGCCTGTGTGATATTAGGCCATTCTTCCAATATGTGGCAAGGACAATGATCCTAGTATTGTAAATCATAATCACACTCTGATATATTAATAAAATGCATCACTACTATAGGCCAAGTCAGACGAGAGAATATGGGGGGATAAGACTCCATGAGAGGGAAAGAGGAGTAATGCCTTAAGGAAAGGAGCTTAAGCCATAGAATATAATAATATATTTCAAAGTCCTAATTCCTAAGTTACAATTTTTATCCTAAGTTCTCAAGTGGAAGAACGAGTTCCCAAGTGGTGGGTGATTAGTTCTTTGATTGCCACTTATCAAAAATATAACATGCATATTTGACGTTTGGTTTTAGTGGAAAATTCATCCATTCTCATTGATTCCATCATTATTACCATTTCCTGTGGGGTGTGAGCTGAGGAGCTACTATGACCATGTTACCTTGTGAATCCTAGGTGGATAAGTATATAGTTCTTCTTCGGTTAACTTGGGGAAGGATAGAGTCATGGAGGGAGAATTGTTGGAAATAGGTTTCCCTAGGTGTGAGGCATCGAGGGTGCCTCAAGACTCTCGAGTGTAGCTAGAGTTCCTAAAGCCATAGTTCTCTGATACTTCTTGGAAAACCTGTGTTGGAGCCTCAAAGGGAAGTGGGATAGTTTGAGGCATTGTTGTGTAGAGAAGGGGGTACATTTCTTTAGGTTGTGTAGATTGTGGGGAACTAGAGGATATAGGTTGGATTTGTTGTTGGAGTTGGTACCTTTTCCTAGCCATTGTTGTGCTGACTATTATACCATAGTTGAAATAGGTATCCTTTTCCCTAGTGGAGTCATAGCCCCATCTCAGGGGTGACTTGTTGTTGAGAGTTTTAGAACAACAATGTCTATGGCTGGGAGGGACATCTAAGGTCTACATTCGGTTGGTGATTTCATAAAATGATAAGTGATATGTTATGTGTTTTTTTTCTTAGTATTATGTGTATTTATATATATGCTTAATTTTTGTTGTTGTGCATGAGTATATTGTGGTATAAATTATGCATTGTATGTAATGTTGTTGGTGGGCCTTATATTGTTTCATATGTAGGACATATTTCATTTGGTATCAGAGTAGAGTATAAATATTTTATGATCCTTCAGTAAGGATGGAATTAATTAATTAATGGTATTGGAGTTTTACTGAGTGAGTTAAAAGTAAAATTTAAAAATTTCCATATGTGACAGAGTTGGACTTTTAGTGGAAGATGCCCAAAACTAAGTCTAAGGTGTGTTACATGCACCCGTTTATAGATTCCATCACAGATGGGAACAACAAGAGGAAAAACGGTTATGGAAATTCATTGAGAAAAACTTTTCCTATTATACAAGAGGAGATGTTGGGAATTCCTCTTACAGTTTGAGAATATTACATTTAGCTACTTCAAATATTGACTTTGATTAGTCATACTGGTTGCACAAGGGCATGCAACACCTCCAGTTGGGGAAATATGATGGGATCCTGATTTGCCATCTTTTACATACTTTTTTATTTTCCCCACATTTCATTTTGACACCAGTTTCCTTCATTTTTGGTATATCCTTACCCATACTACCATATTATTGCAAAGGTACTATTCTTCCTCATAATGTATATTTTAATTTAATTTCTATTGGTGTCTTAGGGAGAATTTGTTAATTTTGTATCTAACTTGCAGGGATGAGGTTTGGTATAGAAAAAATCACCAAGTGTATGCTACAAATTTGCCAACTTCTTGTTGAATTGAATGCTACAGATCCCACATACCTTATTCAATGATACAGATCCATGGAATTGAGTCAACAAATACCAATAATTGTTTTCCAATCAAGTGTAATAGATGTGACAAGAATGGAGATGGTGGGTGGGCTAGGATTAAATGTGAACAAGAATACCAACATTTGGCTTGGATTCATGACTACCAAGATAGATTGTCTCCAATATAGAGAGGGAGATGGGATTGGATGTTGAGCCTGGAGTTTGGATCTGGAGAATTTGCAGAGCATAGAGTCAATGAGAATACTTCTACTACAAGAAAAAATTAGATAAAAATAGAGCTAGAGACATATCCAGGGACCAAATACAGTAGCCATGAGTGGCAAGCCAAATCTAGAGCTAGATTCAAAGTTGTTTCCAGGAGCCATAGTTAGAGACACATTCCATAGAAGTAGACATAATACACATTGATCCAAATTAGTTTCCTTGTTCTTTTGAAGGCCAAAAATCCTCTCAATGGGAAGGTGTGATCCGAAATGGATCTAAACCAATGAATGGATAAGACTTAGTACTTGAAAGATAATTGGGAAATCTATGAAGGTTATGTAAACTATGTAAAAGGAAAGTAAATGTAAATGTTGAATGAGACAAATGTGAGGGGAAAAAAGAAGAATTAAATGAAACAAAATAAATAAATAGGAGAGAAGGTTGAGGAATGGGAAATGAAGGGGAATGGTTGTTGGCCTTTTCCCTAGCCCCAACTCTCCCTATTTCCTCCTTCACTCTCATTTTCAATCGGTCTTTTGGCCAAGGAGAGGACAATGGACAAAGAGCCAATAAAGCATTGTAAACAAAGATTTTTGAAATAGATTGAGCCCCATTCAAAGTTAGTTTTCCCATTTGGGTTTCTAGGGTAAATATGGTATCCATTATGTCTTGAATTGATTTGATTTTTCATTGTGATTTTGTTTTGGTGGAATCATTTTTTAGTTATGCTTTTAATGGCTTCCTGTGAATATTAAGAGTGTAAATGAGAGGTACAAGTAAATTAAATTGTGGATTTACTTCATTAATGGTTTTGTTTGTCTAATATAGAGTATAACAACTCTATTGTTACCACCATAAGATGCATTCATAGGCTCATAGATCAACGATTTTTATCTTAGATCCATTGCACCTCTATAGGAGTTTCTAATTTGGTTTAATTATGACTATTGAATGAATTTATCTTCCCTACAAGCTCAAAATTCCTCACAGCCTGCAATCTTAGTTGCTTGGGCATTTTTAGACATTGTTATGTGGATTTGTCCTCCTTTCCTGGGTCAAATTCATGCATGCCTCGACATTTATACACATTTTTGGCAAATTTATCCCTGTGTGGGTCAAGTTCATGCATGCCTAGGAATTTTTACACATTGCTAGGTGGATTTCTCCTTGTCTAGGTCAAGTTTTTGCATGGTGTTAGAAAATAATGGATGTGCTCGTTTAAACATAGACAATATAGTAATATTGTCACCCAACCATAGGCCGAAGCCACCCCCGAGCACCTTAACCTTGATAGAGAATGATCACGGAAGAAAATGAATAGCCAACCAAGGCTAATGCATAAACATAACCAAGACTGATAAGAAAGTCCAACCATAACCAATAGAAAATCTGAGCCTAAACTAGGAAACCAAATTGCGGTAGCTGTCGGCTACAGCTGATCCCCAGACTTGCGCACTAGCCTAGTTCCTGCAATGCACACTTCTTCCCAGCTGCAATTCTGAGCAATGTGTACAAAATGAGGTCTGGCTACTTGTATTTATAATGTTTCCTAAGCTATCTGGGCCGACTTCTCATTCTAGAGACTAAATACTTAATATTAATTATTTCCTTGAGTCGACCTATCTTCTAGGGTTATGCTCAATGCTTTAGGGTTACTTCTTACTTCCTAAAAAACTCTATTCTTTTCAAGGTTACACGTGGAGGTAAATACCTCTCGCAGCTACCATAATATCAACACATGGATGGGAATTTTTACACATTGTTGGGAAGATTTCTCCCTGCCTGGGTCGAATTCTTACATACCTAGATCTTTTAATCAGTTTTTGGGCATTTCAATGAGTGGCTAGATATTTTAATCAACTGTCAGGGGTTTCAATTAGTGGCTAGACATTTTAATCAATTTTCGGGCATTTTAATGAGTGGTTGGACATTTTAATCAATTGTTGGGCATATCTCATATTGTTCGGGACATTTTCCAAGTTCTTGGGATGTTTTCACATTTCATTGGGTCATTTCTCACATGCCTAGGTGACTTCACATCACCTTGGGTGATTACACTGGTTGTTGGACGATTAAAGTACCTACTAGCCGATTTTAGTTTGTTGGATAATTAAATTATCTTGTTGGTTTGAGAAATTGTTCTTTGGGGTGATTAAAAAAAACTAAATTTGTTTCTAATCCACATAGATTTACCTTCCACTATATAGAGAAGATATTTTAAGAGGCCATGGAACCACCAACTTGAATGGTGAAGTGGTGGTTATGTTATGTGATGTGGTTGAGCATGTCAATAATATATTGTTCATTCTCTCATAGTGAGATACAGGCCAAGGATCGGTGAAATCCATCTTTGGCATTTTCAAGGCTAGAAAGCTTTTCCATTGAAATTGCTTTGGTATTTTTTTTTAAAGACTAGATTGGCTATTGTTAGAGGAAGTCTCCATTGTATGGAAGAATTGAGGGAATTGTATTTTTTTTATTATTTGTAAAAATCCTTTGTGGAGACATTTAGGTGGCATCCTCTTGGATCAACACAACTCCCACAATTTACATCATGGTAAAGAATCTCACAGAGTTATGCATACACTTGTCCAAAAAAATGAGTTATTGTTTGGAGATTTGAGGCCATTGACATAAGTGCCTTGGAAACAAGTTTAAAATAATGAAGGATCTTGGTATAGTTTTTGTAAACAATTTTTGTACTATTATGATTTCCAATTTATGCAGGCATTAGAGTGAAAACAAAGGTTCAAAGGACAGTCTCGGTAACTCCTTAATAGCTTGAATTCAAAGTAAGAGAGAAAACACTCATGCAAGGCCATCTTGGAGTGGTTACACAAAGAAGGAAACTAGCTAATCAATCTAGAGAAGATCTAGTTGTTGTGTCCAGGATTCATTAGGAACAAAGGCCTTTCAGCCATCAGAAGAATACATAAGAACAAAATTCCCCATAAAGGGTATAGAAATAAGACCTAGTGGCCTATGTGTAGAGATAACACTCTATACAAGACTAAGATAGAGAATAAAAGGATACTTTTGCACAATATCGATGTTGGTTAAGTGAGTGGGCTATAAGTCCCTTGTTTATGGAATTATCAGGAGATGGTATCAGAGAAACTTCTTCCTTGACCATGAAAACTGTGATATGTTTGAACAAAATATTATAGACCTCAACATGGGGAAAGGAATAAAAGAAAAGTTGGATTCCCTATTATCCAACAATGCTTATCTTCGAGAAGAGAAGGAACACTTAAAGGAGAAGGTATAGATGTTCAACAAGAGGATTGAATAGATGGAGAAGCACCTAGATACCTCTACCAAACAACTTTCATTGCTAAAGAAGAATTTTGAGGAGTGTGAAGACTCCCTCACCACTGTCATGTTAAATTGGGACAAGCACAGAGTGAGGCTTGTACACTTTGGTGAGAAGGTCATCCAGATGGATAGTTGGAAGGAGGATAACTCATGTAGATGATGGAGTATATGAAACAAGAGTTGGTAGTGAAAGAGGAGGCCTTGGAGAAGCTCCAAGAAATTTTCTAAGAGAACCAGAAAGCAAGGTCACCATCCATTGCCACTTCCTCAACCAACACCATGACCAAGACCACTTCAGTAAGCTCACCTTCCATAGACATTCCTTAAGATTAGTTTGGTGAATTTGAGAAGCATAACAAAGGCACTGGCTCCAAGCTAGGAAGGAATATGGGTTATGATGGAAAAGGGATAAGAAAGAGGAGAAAAGGCATATTGAGCCCCATTGTAGCCACACCATCGACCAAGAATGAAGGCTTGGATTTTGATGCTAGAATGAAAAATCCCATGCCCATGAAGACAGTTTTTATAAAGGCCAAAGTTATGTCGGAGTTGACCTTCTCATTGGGAGGAGTAGTAGCAGTAAGTGAAGGAAGTAGCCCACTACCACCTCAACTTTCTTGTGGTGGAATGAAGGAGGGTAGTGATGAGGAGTGCTCACAAAATCAAACTACACCTACACTCAGAGAAAATAACAATAATATCAGTCAAGGAAAGAAGAAGAAGAATACTAGGAGGTCTACCTCAAACAAAAATTTATCGCACAATTTGTACTTTGATAGAAGGAAAGGTAAAAGGAAAACATATTGGTGTAACTTGAGTTTATCCTATCATTGTCACCTCAATAAGATTCCTCTTTCTATTTAGGTTTGTAGGCCCAGGGGATATGTCCTCGGTGACATGGGGGTTTGAGAAGACAAGGACAAAAATGGCTAATAAAATATCCCCTGTTACAAGTCACCACTAATCAGAAAGTTTGGTTTTATGACCAATTGGAAATGAAATGATAATATATCAAGGTGTACTTGCCTAGAACAAAGCAACAAGAAACTATATATATTGCAAGTACAGTTTGTTGTTTAACACTTCATAAAGCCATAGACTTTCTAAAATAAAGAAATTGGTTGATAATGATGAAGTAAAAAGAAAATTACAACAACATTTATGAGGCAATACTTCACAGTAAGTGCCTCTAAACAACTTCAAAATGACTAAGAATCATCAACCATTAACATCATAATACTAGCATTTATTAGAAGCAAACAAGGCAATGCATAAATCAACCTTCTCAATTGATTTTAGAAGCTTTTAATGCTGCAATGTATGGCTGCAGATTACTTTAGTAACAAAAAAAATAAAATTAGAAGGTTATGTTATTCTAATGTTATAAATGGTTAGTAGGAAGCTCAAAGTATAGGTTTCGATGGTTGTTTTGATTAATCACTCAAAAGAGGACTTAGACTAGTGCTTTAGGGAAAATGGAGTCAATGATATGGAAACAAATGTTGAAGAAAAATGATAGTAGGAGAGTCAAAGACAAGAAGGATAAATAGGTGGAGTGTTGGTAACCAAAGGCTCCAACTATCAAACCCTAGGGGAAACTAGCTACTAAGGTGTAGGTAACCCTAGACCTTAGTAGAATTTCCTCCCTCTTTAACTCAATGATGAAGAAAAATTGTCTAAGATGAAGCAAGTAAAACTAGGGTGTTGCAATGGCAAGGAGCTAGCAAATGATTCAAGAAAACTGGCCTCTTGACAAGATCTAGTAGGTGAAGGCTTTTAAAGAAAGGACAATAACATGTGTTATTCTTCCTAGGGTTTAATCAAGAAATTTCATAATATTTCATGCAAATGAAAGATAAATAATACTATAACCATTAAATTAAGAATAATTGCAGAAATATCACTTATATACATCAAGAATCATCAAGAAAAACCTTAGTTGAACACTTCCACCAAGAAACTTGTCAAAATACTCCAAGATTTATCCTTCCTCAAAAAATGCACCTACAATTTCAGCCAAGAAACCCTATATAGGGAACAAATTTTAGTCCTCACAAGTGTGAGTGAAATATGATGAAAAATAAGAGTGATTTTCCCCTTATTTATACAGTTACAATGGCCAAAATTAGGTCAAGAAGGCCGACATGGCCAATTACACATAATATCTAGTTTTTACATTAAATGTCATAATAAAACCCTAAATCAATATGTAAAGATGATGTCATGCCATTTTAGGGTGATGTTAGGCCCTTTTAGGGCAACGTTGGCCTCCTGAGAAAAATATTTAGGCCTCCTTGGGCCTCAGTATCCTACCACATGTGCCACTTAGAACACAAATGCCTCCAAAGTATCCAAAACACTCGTGACATCATGGGTGACCTGGGTGACATCATGGTCCTTCCAAGGCCTACATCATGGTGAAAAGGGAAATACCCCCCTCGGTCCAAGCATGCTATCTTGTCCATGGTGGAATGTGCTCTTATCTCTCTGGTGAAAACCCCTAATCTATCTCTGCCCCTAGCTGGGGTCTCAACATCCATCTAGTGGGATTTTATCCCCATGGAGGTCTGAACTAATAATCTCCCCATGTGTACCTGTACATTGGGTGTGGCCCTGCAACATCAACAAATACACCCTCCATGGGCTCATAAGTCATAGGGATCATAGCAATCTCAATCACATCTAATGATCAAGTTTATTAAACATGTGCATGAAACCCTCTTTACCCAGACTAGTGCTCAAAGATATTATGCTATCCTACAAGACAAGTTTGGAGGGGATGCTAGGACTTCCTATTGGTCTAATGCTCATTGGATGTTGGATATTCCCGAGTGAAGTCAAATCCAGGCCATGTAAGTGGATGAGGTGGTAGGGGACGTATGGGCAATGGGTGTAGTGATAACAGGACAATGTATGGCTTACCTATGGGTGCATCTGAAGAGGGTGAGTTTCACCTTGTCATGGATGAAAATGTTTCCAAGACCATTCATGTCTTTTATCTTTTATTCCTATTTCTTTTTATTTCAAGATGCTAGTTAGGGGACACTTCTCTGGCATGGTGACGCCAAGCATTTCACAGAAATGAGAAGGTTGGCTCATGATGAGACCCCATTTATATTGGTTATGCCACCAAGAGAAACTACCCTGACGTGGTGACAATTTGAATGGTAATGTCATATCACTACATGCCCATGGACCTAATAGGTTGGATCATGATGAGACCCCCTAGCCTACAACTAATTGTTGATTTATTATTTTTATGGGTCCCTCTATTTCTTGCTGAGACGCCTTTTATTGATTTCTTGGGGATCCATGAGCGAAGCATCTCAAGGTTTCATTCTTTTGGCTCTTATCTTTTTCCAGCTACTTTTACCCTCTTATCCTTTAGCCCCTTCTTCCCACAAGGTAAGGTACAACCCTTTGATAATTTGGCCAACCCAATGCCCAGACCAGTGTATGGGAAGGATGAGTGGGAAAAAGATGAAAAGTGATAAGTGTGATGGGAATAGATGATGAACTTTCATGAATGCCCCCAGTGGAAACTCAAACTCTATGGGAACCAACTTACTAGTGCATCATGTCATTCCCCCCAGGTGTGGTCAAGTGGAAATTCATATTATCCAAGCACACGTTAGAAGTAAAAATAATTAAATGCACATATTCAAATTTTTTGAGAATCAGAGTGACACATGCCATGATACCTAGACTCATTACCTCATGGATCAAGACCCATTTATGCTACAGGACCAAGTTGATGTGATGGATGTTGTTGCTGCCGACAAAGTGGATGCACTGAAGAAGAAAAATATGGGGCCTTCAGGGCCATGCTCAAGTCGATATGGATCTTGGTACTCCATGTCTAGGACCCATTGGCCTCGAGACATGATCTCCTTAGTTATCCCTAGGCTATGGGATAACAAAATACATTCCTTGTTTTTCACTACATAGCCTCCATGTGTAATTTCCACTAAATAAGAGTGGGTTGTATTTTTGTAGCACACCCACGATGGGGAGAAAATAAAAAAAAATTGTCCTCCTTTCAGAAACAGATCCTTTCCCTCTACAATTCCTAATTTGAGAAGTCTGGGACTCAACCCGACCCTCCGGTCAAGGTTGTTAAGCCCTAATATTGGCTCATTCCCCTTAATTGGGGCATATTACATTAGTAATGTTATTTTATTTATGTCGAATTTATTTCATTATTTGTAATTATACCTCCTAGTCTCCTATATATACCAACGAGACATTTTCATTTGTAATCATCTTGTACTTGAACATTTATGTGGGGTAAAAGGAGGTTGCCCCCTTGAAGAGGCTTATTATATGAAATTATCTCTTTTTCAAGGTGTTGAGTACTTATTCTGAAGTTTTTCTCTACTATATTGATATTTGGTTCTTAACATATGGTATCAGAGCTCAAGGTCTTGGGGTTTCGCTGCTACATCTGAGACACCTTGGAATTTTCGCTCTAACTTTTTTTCTACAAATTTTCTGAAGGAATGGCTTGGAGGCTATTTAGAAAATGGATCCAGGTACATTGGTTTAAAATTTTGGCTCCTGAGGCCTTATACTTTCAGAGATACATCCTGTACAAGATAGGGTTCTAGAATCATCCTGAATTGAGTCATTCCGGAAGTTTCGCTATAGAAATTTTTTTGTAACATTTCAGACCCTGAAATATGGAGGATATTTATAGAAATTAGTAAGGTATATGTGGTAAAAATTTCATCTTCAGGGTCATCTTACATTTGTAGATACACCCTGTGGAAGATAGGGTATCTGACTAGTCTCAAGAAGGTGTTCAAGGTAAAACAATCATAACATCTTCCTAGAGTATCCAAATTGAGTGGGATAGGTTTCATTGGATAGTGGATAGTCTATAGTATTTCTTGTATGAGTTTCAGAATTTCATATCAATTATTTTGTGTGTGGCATGCTATACAAGTGAGATATCCTAGAAAGGCCAAAAATCAACAAGTTGTGGGGAAGTTATCGTAAATTCCACTTGGCACATCTAATTTTGATAAGACTTGTGGCATTGCAGAGAAGAAATATCAGAGAACTACATAAAATAAAGTTTCATACCCATAAGGGCTGAAACTTGGGAGATACAGCAGAAGAAAGATTGTCTAGCAGAACCACCTCAAAATCAAGGTTCAAAAGTGACACTTGGCCAACTTGTCACCCAAAAAGGAAACTTCTACACCAAATAAGCCTCCATACAATCCTACTTGGATTCTTGATGAAGGTGAAGAAATGTGTAGGGACATAAATGGATGGAAGCTAAGTTGGAGGCAAAGATGGATGGTTTAAAAGAGGAGATCATGGAAGTATTGAAAAAATTAGTAACTGAGAAGACACCTGAAAGTGAGAATGCATCACATGAAATTCATGATGAGGACACAAGGAAGGTGAATCAAGAATGGAGAAACTTGAACTTTTGGTTGAAGACCAACCACGTTCCTAAGATTGATATGAGGAAGTTTGATGGCAA